>MU155247.1:0-80152 GCA_015484465.1 Pholiota conissans
GTATATAAGTGTGGGTGTGGAGGTCATATTGTTGCGCTTCGACGTCAGCCAAGATCTTGGGTCTTTCTCCTTTCTCCAAAATTGTGCAAGGCACGACCTGCATGAAGAAGTTGAATTAGATCATAATTGGCGGATGTAACCAAGTAGATCAAGACTGTTACATACCAGAAACACAAAAACTATTTGAAAAAAAGTTTATGCACGATCACAACTACTTGGAGCGAAGAAAGGAAAACAATACAAAAATCAACAATCACCACTCGAAAAGAAATAGAAGTTTGAGGTAGAAAACAAATGTACGCAACTGCAACTATTTTGCATCTTTCCTCCAGAGTGGCGTGGCAGGGGTATGGCAATTGTAACACTGCACTTCTAGCCTTCTACTGAAGGCCTCATAATGCCATGATTTCAATTCAAACTATTGGAAAGTCGGATGGATTAGGTGCAATCCGGCGTCGGCATCTCGGCTACGCGAATTAGCGCCGAGCGAGCGCTTATGAGTTGAGAGAGCATAGCCTCGTTATTCGTGGAATTCACTCAAGTCATTGGTACATTGTAGTACATCCTAGATACATTTATTCTGTAGTATATCAACCCCCTGTAGGAGGGGACAAGAAGAACAAGGAATTATCACCACTCATAATCAGATTTTACCAACACAGACTCACGCCTGCGCTCATGCATATCCAGGATCTCATATCCTCGATGAGTTCGACACTCTTTTTAAAGGTACTTTTGAGATTTAATACATCGAAGTGGATTCTTTACATTAGATAGATTGTATTTACCAAATTACTATACTTCAAGTGGAAAAGTGGGAAAAGTGGAAGGATGAGCGAGAAATTCAAATTGGGCGAATGAAGGTGACTGGCCCGGGTGTTCAGGTTGATGTTAAGTATAGTCCGCAGGGGTTTCTCAGCACACCAAATTGAAAACAGCTATGTTTGTCTACAAATATAGGATCAGCCTGCACTACCGGTACTAGGGACAGTAACAGACAACCATGACAAGCGGTGATAGCCAGTTATCCATCATCAACTCTAGTCGACAGCTGTAGACAGTAGCCACTAACCCAAGCCATATGTTGCCAGACGATGCCAAGTAAAACCAAGCCAAAGATGGCTGGACGGCCCGGATCTAGCCTCTCCAATGCAAGATGTTGCCAGACGGTACCAAGCCAAAGCTGAATTGATCGCCGGACCTAGCCACTTGCATGTAAGATGTTGCCAAACATATGCCGAATAAAGCCAATCCAAAAAAGACAGCCATATGTCACAGGACCTGCCTTTTTAGATGGATTTAGGTTCAGAACAGGGATTTTTAATAGGAATGAGAATATTTGACGAAAAATACATTTATAGATTATTGTACATGATGCACGAACATCAATGCGGTAACAGAGGCAAGAGTTGATCTGAATCAAGCGCGTACGACCAATCAATTTCTGTCATTACTTGTTTGGCTATATAAATATCTTTGCCATCTCGATTCTCGTGGATGCAGCAAGTACGCAGTGCATTGAGCGTACCCGGGCTATACAGTCACTTATGGTATAGATATCTTATAATGTACGTAAAATCTCTGTGAAAGAATTTCCGACTGACTGCTAATGGTTTGCTCATACCCTCTATAATAGTTGGAGTCAGGCACTTTGGGCGCTTAAAATTCCTCTCGCGTTTGGGATTGCACACGTACATCGTAGCATTTATCTTTGATCAAACGATACAGTTCCTTTCCTTTCTTTGTAGGCAATTCATCCACGCCCGTAAAATATCCTGGAAATCATTTGTTAGTTTTCTGTCAATGAAACCATTGATTCGATTTTACTCGTTGGCTCCCAAAGATTAAACCAGCAACTATGGGTACTGAAGCCTGTGTTAGTACTAACAAAAGAACGTAGTCGACTCATTCAAGACGCACAAACTGCCAAAATCATATTTAGCTGATTAGCATCAGCGCTGTAATGGGGAATGTATTGGATGCTTGACAATCTTGTTGCCATGGTTTGACCATGAGCTATGTTCGAAAAAAAAAAAAAGGTAAAAGGACTTACGCCAATGCGATAATTGGGCAGAAACTGAATATGAGAACTCGCGTGGCCACATCAGGGGATATCTGGGGCTGGCTGATTGCCTTTTCGAATGACATTGCTCGCACGGCTTGCCACCTACGTCGAAGCTTGAAGAAAACCACAACTTCTGACTGAGTCAGAATGGCGCAATGTCAAGATTTTGTTTCCAAAACTTACACCCTAATATCAGAAATGTTATCATAGCAGCAATGGTGATTGCCGCAGTGACTTGTCTTCTGGAAATGTCAGCACCGGCTGCGAGTGAGCCATACGATAAGCTTGGGGTTGCTATTGTCAAACATACGGAATGGCGCTCGAAAGGTGACAGTACATCCCAGATGGATCTCTTTCAACTGTTTCTGGATTCATAAGTCCCAGCTGTAACACACGTTAACCCGACATTTCCGAAGAACTGGTCCGAAATATTAATGGCTTACAGTAAGGGTCTCAATTACTATCGCACAAAATGAAAAACACGGGAGAGCGTGGATCTGGACAATGGTCATTTATTGCGGTATCGAGGAAAGGCCATGAATCTACCAATGTGACCTGCGTTTTAGACAGCGCGGTAGAGCTTCCCATGATGGCGTTCCGAATGGAAAAATGGACCTGCGTATATTCGTCAATCAGATTCCGCACAGGTGCATCTCGTATCCTGACCTGAAGTAGAAATGCAACAGCATATAGTGCAGCGCTGTGGGCGTATCAGGAGTGATTCGGGTTCAAAGAATTGATCGCTCACAAGACAGGCGTGCCATAGATAAGCGTAGCTTGTAGCAAACAAATTCCTTGTCCAGGCTGTGGGCCCGTTTGCTGTCCCAAAATCAAAAGATTGACGAGGCTCGTCAAGAACCACGAAAAAATAAACATGAACCAGGTAGACGCTCGTTTGATATGGAAAGACCGGCCCACTGTTACCAAAATGACGCCCAAAAATACAACTCCGATAATGTAGAGAGCATCAAAAGCCACAATTAAATGAATCATTGATTCGGACGAGTTATCGCGTCCGACGATGGCGATGTCATGCACTGTGAAGATGTAGAATTATCAAGCAACGAGCGTCTATCGAGAGGGTTCTTACCTTGCTGGGCGGGTATTGTGCGATTGAAATGGAATGGCCTTCTTCCAACGAAGCTGTCATCCATCATCGACGTGTTCAAACGAATACAAATTAGTGTTTGAGGATAAACGACAGTCGAATGCCAGAGCTCAGGGGTTGAATGGAGAGGTAGAGTAGGAATGGTAGTAGTACTGGATCAACCAGCATTGAATTTGAACGTGAGAGGCATCCATATGGTGGATACTTAAGAGATATCCAATCATCCACATTGTCATTGCAACCGTCACTTGTCGTCGATGGTCATATTTTTGATAGAACCTCTCACAGAAAACTTGACGTTTGAGAAATCAGGCAGATGTGATGTGATAAGCCAGAGTAGGGTATTTAAAACAAGCAACGTCCAAAAATTCCTGCGAACCATAGCGTTGAAAGCACAAATGATCGTTTAGTAATAAGGAATGCGAGCTGCTATCCTTCAGGTCAATCCACAGCAGGTTTCGTTGCTGGCGGCTCAAGAGTAATGGAAAGTGTTGAACACGGGGGATCGTGATGCTAACACACGCGTTACCAGTCATCAGCAAATTGATCATGATTAAAATTCTGTATGGAGCGCACTAGGAATGATTTTCTTATCTCGACTTAGATAGTTTTGAAAGCACATGTTTACGAATTTGATGATTGATTTCCTATAAGAAATATAAATAGCGAACAAACTCTCCAGGCCCTTCCGCAACAAGTGGGAGTTGCATCCCCCAGTCTTTCCAAATTCGATGGAGTATTACCAATTCCATAAAAGAATGAAATTTATTAATCCATCTTTTTTGGAGCATATTCCAAGGCGTCAGGCGCGAGTTCTCGTGCAGCTTCACCATCTCTGTTTTTATAAAACGCGATTTCGTCGTCATTTTCAATAAATACACATTGCGTAAACGTGCGATAGAGAGCACGGAATGTGTTCTTCAATCAAAAGCTATGAGGTCTTGGGGGAAAAGAAACAGACAGAATCGACGAACGGTATTATCATTATAGTATTCATCCTTGAGAACTTCCTTGAGAACTTCCGTCACTGCAGGTTGGTTGTCTATGCAAGGTGCAAAGCCTCAATACGAGGCCAAGTAAACCTAGAAATGTGCTTACAGAAGGGAGTTGAAGAGAATAGATGATGGGCAACCTGGGCATATCGGAATACAAGGGTTAGTGCGCGCTTTGCAACCAAAGTCTAATTTCTTTCTTACATGATCATGAGAGATATTGTGGAGGAAAAAGCGACCGAGGAAGCCGAGAAGTGGGCGATCGATGGTTGATGTGGCCCCACGGACAAACGACCATTGGCTATTTCGGTAATGGGGGATGGTAGGGTCTGAGTGTTGAAGATAAGTGAGCATGACAATCCAATGATTGGTGACCTAAGGACAATGAGTATCGCCAATCAGCTTGGAAGGACAAAGTGCTTACAATATAGGGAACCAAGTAGAGTTTTACGAAATAAGCAAACCCGGCTTGCCTTGTCCACCATATGATGACAGACAACATAACGATCAAAGCAATGTTACAAGCGATGATAGGGATTCTCTCGTGGGTTTTGAACAGAGCCGAAGAAGGCTGGAAATGCTGAGATTGACTATAAGTAACGCAGATACATTATAAGATTTCGTGACTTACATTTGTACCTGGAGGGTATCTAGGAGACCCCATAACATTTCTAAGAAGGTAGAATTGCCATCCGATTAGCTGCATGAGCAGCATGCGACAAAGGGTGTAAAAGGGTGCCTCCTCAAAGATTTCATGATAATTAGCCAATCGTGCGACAGACTGTGGGGGAAGCTTGTAGTCGGAGCGAGTCCGTGGCACATAGTTCTCATCGCGTTCAATGGAAGCCGCCGCCTTATGATGAGCGCGATGGGTAGACCTCCAAGCATAATATGGGACGAGAAGGAACTAATATGAACCGGATGAGATGACTGTGAAGGGAAGGATTGCCGATTACTCACCGTGTGCAAGCTAAATCCTATAGCATGATTTACCCAATTGTAATCCGAAAGAGTGCCATGACCTGCTTCATGCGCCAGACACCACCATCCCGCTAGACAGATGCTCTCACTGAACCAGTAGACGGACCATAAGGACCACTTGATGGCGGAGAAAGTGGCTGATGAAATTCCATATTTTTCGACCAAGCCCAGCGTGAATGGATCAATCGTCCAACCTAACTTATAGACGGCATACGCAAACAACACGTCGCGAATGGAGTAGTAAATTGCATATACCGTGCTCCGTTCATGGAGATGTTTCGGCACTGCTGCTCGAATCTCAGCAAGAGTGACCTCAAGCAGTATGATCGTCTCAGATAACTTTGATACCATATATTATGTTGAAATACTCACTTTGGTTGGCCTAAAAGGAATCTTCGTACGCTCAGTGTATTCCTGACTGTCCTCGAATATGGACAGCATCGTCGGAGGTGCTGGAACAATGGAAGGATAAAGCTTTGGGGGTAGGACCAAGCCCTTAAATGTCCTAGGATACCTGTTGTAGCTTGTGCATGTGTCGACCTTGGTACTAACTCCTCGGATCCGATTCGTACGTACGAATTACTTGAGGTTCTGATTTGGTGGTTCTAATATGAAAGTTCCCGTAAGGTCGTTGTGGGTGCCTCTGGGAGTTATCATTTGATATGGATAGTTTGCGCTTTCTAGACGGTTTCTTCGTGATTTGGCAGGTGACAAACAATCCAGCTGTGGGCCGTGGCTAAACGAATTTGAACATTCGGCAAGTCGGCAACACGTTGTCGGACACATTTTCCAGGACCAAGGTCACCAACTCTGCTCCAATCCACTCAGATCCTCCCCAAAATCTGTATGAAATCACTTACACTCATGATCGTCAATTTACCACCATACCAAATGAACAATATAGTATCCGTTCGTATCATTTATCCACTTTAATCAAGTAGTCGAAGAATCAATTTCATATCTTCGACAACCTTCAAAATTCGTAATATACTCAAAGTAGAGGCCTCGATCATTTATGACATTCAAAAATGCGCACAATATGTAGAATAATTATGGACAGAACTGGCACTAATACAAGTCCGTAGATATCTTACGCCCAAATATGCCGCGAAGCGAAAGACTGAAAGACTGGAAATATTTTCAATCTCCATGTATCGGGAGGGTGACTTTGAGGAGGTAGCACCATCTCGGTAACGACCTTGCAACCTAGAGCAGGAATTCCTTCCTCGCGCAAGAATCCATTCTCGTCAATCGAGATAGTTGAGTGTGGCTTCGCTTCGTGAGAAATGCCCTGCGCCATGAGCTCAATCCATTCCAAAACTGGTTTCGTTGTCCAGCGATCAAGCGTTTGCGATCCCGATTGGAACCAGCCAAGATGGCCGCCATGGCGAGTAGAAACCATCGTTAATAGTTCATTATCCGAATCTTCTAACGGTACGTGCTTGATAACGGGGTCGTCTTCCGCGTTTATGGACAGGAATGGGACCCTGATGTGGTTGAGCATGTTATGACTTGAAACCCAATCATAAAAGGTCATCACATTGGGGAAGGGGAAGTTAGGCGAAGATCCACCTGCAATCACAGTGAAAGTGTCGTCAAATTCGTCGAGTCGAGGGTTCTGTAGAAGGGCTGCCTTTCTGGCTGCTATTGCAACAGCGTGATCGGGATCCTTCGTTAACACCACGAAATGTTTCCTGACGAGTCTCATGAGGCCACCCGCCATAGCTCTTGAATATACATGCCTCCCGATATAAGAGCTTACGAGACTATATAGCAATGTTAATAAATGATTTATCGATGGGATTCGCAGGAACTGACCTCTCGCCGTTTCGTGTGAGGTCCCAAGGCTGGCACATAGAGAATATACGATAAGCAATTATTCTCGGACTGCTATGGATAGATAAGACATACACATCCCAAGACGCATCCTGCTACCATTTTACTCCGTTCCCCTTCTTCTCCCAGATATCGCGTCAATAAGTTTGCACCAAGGGAAAATCCAAGCCCTATTAACGGGGCATCAGGATATTTGTAGTTCAGATATATTAATGCTTGACGAGTATCATCGGTCGATCCGGCAGAATAAAACATCTGGCTCGTAAGTGGGACGTCGCTGCCTACGGCATCGTTAGAGAGAAATCGATGATGAAATGGCTCTATAAGAACTTACATCCTCGAAAGTTAATCACAACTGCTCGATATCCTAAACCATTGTCTTCTGGGGGTGCGCATACTCTGTCCACTACCTCGCGGACGTAATGTTCATGTGAACCTGCCGAAAGGTTTCAAAGAATGGACGGAATGGTATATTTTCCTGAGTACACACCGCCAGCCAATCCGTGCTGTATTACGACGATGGGAGCATTGTCTCTAACTCTCGACTGGTCAGCGGGAGCGAAGTCCAACCCTCTGAAGATAAACCTCGTAAGAACAGCTTGTAAATTCGAATAATATTCTACAGACTCACATCGTGCCTCCGTCTGCTAGTTTAAGATGTATTCTGCGATAGGAGATGGAATTTTGCTTCGCGAAAGTATTCGCAACGCAATATGCGGTTTGAAGGTGACCACTGTTGAATTGAATATATTTATGTAAACAAACGGAATCGACGTCAACTGCTTGCTCACTTGAACAGCCACCATGTAGGTTGGAATGCTTTGAACAGGCTTGGGCAGTGCGTCTCCAGTAGCGCCTTTACCGATACGGAATCCGACCCATCTCTATTCGTCTTCTTGATACGAAGGATGGCTGGTTTTGGCGCAAAGCGGACAGTGGGCGCGTGGCCTGTGGTGGAGGGAGTTGGCATTTAGGAAATGAGGAAGTGCTATATTTTTTGCGTAGTTCATATAAGACTCGTGTAAGATATCTGAGATGGAATCACTTTGATGAACTTACATACAGAGAAGATACTGAGAAGACACAATACCGACGGGCGGTGATGTACCAATGTCAACACCAGCATACTCGGAATCGCCACAAAGATCGACAAGTATAGGTGAATGAAATGGAGGAATGAGAGCTTCGTGACAATTCGGTGTTCAGTACAAGTCCTTCCCCGAGCCGTTCAAGAATGTGTCAACCTGAGTCCGCATTGAAGATTGACAGAAGCAGCGAATTGGAGTCAATGCCGGGGCAGAGTGATATCTCCCACTTCCT
This sequence comes from Pholiota conissans, assembly GCA_015484465.1. NCBI lineage: Eukaryota > Fungi > Basidiomycota > Agaricomycetes > Agaricales > Strophariaceae > Pholiota > Pholiota conissans. Next base: position 8,303 of record MU155247.1, read on the forward strand.
ATCTTGGCATAATCAGATCAATTTTGGCAATGTGATGAGCTGCTTTTTGAAATCCACCAACGATCAAAAGAAGATAAGTAAACGTATGCGGCTCCTTGGAAGCAAGTTTCTTTTTCGGGGACGAGACAACGACGGGCACGGTGGCCGAGGGCACTGTCGCGAGAATAGAACTCAGGCAACAGGCCGTTGTCTGTTGTGCATTTTGACAGATATTTTGGTGTGCAAACACGGCCTTGGAGACTGAGATACAGGAATAACGATCGGAGACTTTACAAGAGGTGTAAGCAGACTGCGGCAGACCGAGTGACGTTTGACCGTTGCCTGTTGTTGGTAAACACGTACTTATTGAGTCACGTTCCTGCAAATAGAAATGCTAAATACGGCAAAATCACGGACCGGGATAGTAACAACCCCGTACTCGATGCGATTCACTCAAAAAAATTGGTTCTTTCACATTCACAAAAATCACGAGTTCAACATCTCTGAGGTGGTTGAAATCTTTACAGTAACCAATAATATTTGCCTAAAATTCAAGAAGAACAATATAAATACGGAAGTGTTGGAAAGACTGCTAGTCTGCTATGCCTGCCTATTCTGTGCCGAATTGGGGGTTTTGACTTCGCGCGGGTGGAAATAAAAGAATTAAGCTCGTTCCACTGATTCGGTTTGACCTCAGCAGCCTTGTAACATGCTTCCATGAGATTAATGCTGCACTGCCGCAGGGCAATTGCAAAGCAAGGCGTTGGCATTCCCATCTCGTCACGAAAGCAAGAATTCATAAAGCTAATATCAAATTTGTATAGAACTTATATAGAAGATACTGAATGGTATTCCATTTGACATTGCGACCACTAAACAGAGAATTCTTAATTGCTGATATTGCCGTAGATCTTGGGTCATAATCGGTTTTATAGCTAATGAGAAACATCAGCGTGGTCCGGGCGATGCAGAGCATTGAGACAGCTTTAATGTACATTGTAATCCAGCTAATAAAAACAACATAATCGCGTTTGCATGGAGGATCTCACTTGAGAGGTCACTTCAGTAAAAAAAAAATATCAAAATGATCACGACATGCGCCAATGGAACGGTAGGGAACGGTGTGCAATCCATCACGTGTAGCCTCATGCCTTGTTCTCAGAGCTCCTTCGAGGGCCTGTCTCCGGAACTAAGTCCACAAGTTTTAATAGATTGGTCCATATAGAAATCGCAACCAACTCACGCATAAACGTACATGAAAACACTAGTTGTGAGAAAATTCGCCCATATAGTCTCCCATCATTCTGGGTCCATCATTAAATGTAGATCAGAAAACATCCTATATCATGTCAATGCGTTTCTACTGAGTTATCTGGGTCACAGGGCATCTTCAACCATTCGAGACGCCACCTGTGATGGATGTGCCTCCCTAGGACAGACCCAATGTCGGTGAGAGTTATAAATACAAACCTTCTCTGAGGCCCTCGAACATCTTTCATACCCTCAAGCTGTTGATGGTTGCGGAAACGGTATGGCCTTATCACAGACGTCTTATCAACACCTATAACGTCACTTTACCAACTTGCGGAGAGTGGGAAAAATTATAATTCATCACGTGAATGACATTGTTCCATTCTCGACACAAATCATGCACCCTGGCATAGATAAATTATACAAGAATAGTAAGTTAGGAGATATAAAACACTACAAGACATATGAGCACTAGACCTATTGAAACCAGACTATACTAATACATTCCTTTTCTGGGGTAGGCTCATGAATGGAAGAGCTCGAAAAAGGAGGTCCTACATTCGACCATAGCTTTTGAGACCAAATCAAGAGTTACACGAGAGCTCTAACTCACCCGTTGAGTGCCCAGTGTAAGCGCAGCAAGAAGAGGCACTGGTTTGTGTTAAGTAACATCACATGAACACAGACGAAGAACATGCATACATGTAGCTTGGAGAATGCCGCTCATATTTGACTTTGCAACCTCCTCTGCGGAGCCTTCAATCACGGTTATAAACGAAACCCTGGAAATATAAAATCACAAATGCGAATTGTCATATTTTCCTTCACAGTAGAGTGTCACTTACCCTAAGATAACGCCCGCTAATGCACTTAATACAACCATCCGGATAAAGAGATTCAATGAAAAGCCAGGAACATTGATCTGAATTTTGCCCATCTTCTTAGAATTGCAGGAAGTGCGCCGAAATTCGATAAAAATAAGTGCTGTGGATGTAACAGATATTTCAGCTCATTTCCACACAGTACGATAGCGCACTTGCCTATCAAGATGTATACGATTGTCACACCACAGATGCATATGGCTCCTGTGATTTTCCCGCTTTCATGATTGGCCGGATGGAGTTAGCTCGTGTGAATGTAAGCATTGTGGGTCCAAGACTCACGGTCTTAGATCGGATATATGGCAGTACAGTCCCGATTGTTCGTGTCTCATGACTTGATCTGGGTTCAATATTCCTATCTGGACATAGAACACATGGTTGTATGAATCAATTGATATGATCAAGCCATCTACGCACCAAGGACACTTCCACAATGATCACAATCAAAATGGTTGTTGGTATTCCGACCAGCTATCGGGGACGGTCAGGTGAGGGTTCTGTAGGCCATGAATGATATCTACTTACACATGCATTCTCTAGTTTAAACCTGGGGGATGTTGAAAGAGATTGTGAGGCTCGAGACAGCGTCAGATAGCCCTAAAAGTGTTAAATAATCAAACCAGAAGCTAAGGCACCCGGATAAAGAAGCAAAGGACCTACATCAAAGAAAAAGGCCCCGGCAGAGGAAATGGCGCTGAAGGCACAGATGTTGGCATTAATATGGATCGATAAGTTGTACTCGAGCGACATACAAGGTAGGAAGGGAATATTCCAAAACAGCTTGCGTGAGGCATAAAGCTTCTCCAGGTTTAGGGCCAGTTTGTTTGCCCAATAACATCAAATTTGAAAGGCCAATTCCGATCCAGGCGCTCAGAACCATGTACCAGGTTATTCTTCGTCGGACAGCAGGAGAGAAATATGCAAAGAAAAAGATTGCTAGAAGTAAAATCGTTCCCGTAACATAGAGAACATTGAATGCCACTATGAACCGGAGAGAATTTCCCGGGGAAGAATCCGGAAGAGAAGCATTCGTGGCTAAAATTTTGTTTGTTCGTCAATATAAGAGGGCTTTGATGATAAATTGGCGCACCTGCAGATGTATCTAGCAGATACATATGATTACGCGTAAAGTGTGCCGTTTGAGCGCCCAGACCAGGGGAGCTTCAAAGGAAAAGGGAGGGAAATAAACGGATGAAGTTTGAATGAACTAATAACGGCAAAGAATTCGTAAATGCATAAGGTAGTTATAGGTTATAGGTCGCTCAATGATTTGAAACAAAGATCGGGTCGTTCTGTGTGCATCACAGATATCAAAATTTGAGATCTGTACTCCGCTGTGGGCATTGGGGATAGCCAAGCTGGTCTGATACATTTCCAGATTCTGGTCCTTGCATTCGGCGCTGAATCATTAGCGACGAGATCGATTAGCAACACTTGCCAATGGAGCTAGTCAGTATATATTATAACCTTGGTATTATATAACCCCATTCACTGCTGGGGCTGAATACTTTTCCGGCCCAAAAAAGTAATCTCGGAGAATGTTATGCTACTTTTTCCACTACAAAAAGATTAACTTTTCTGCGTTAAAAAAGTGAAGGAATATATAAACTTTGTTGGGCTTATTTTCTGCTGAAAAATGATATCTTTTCATCATACTTTTGCCTCCAAAAATAGCAATCACCCGCCAAAATCAGGATCAAAAACGTCCATAAACAGAAAAGTGTGAAGAAAATGAATCATTTTCTTATCTGAAGAAACAATTAAAAAGTTTGTATAATTTATTACTTTTTCAGCACAGAAAAGTTAAGCTTTTTGTATTTGAAAAAGTAGCGTAACATTCTCCAAGATTACTTTTTTAGGCCGAAAAAGTATTCAGCCCCAGCAGTGATTACACGCATCGCTGTTCCTGGCCACCCTGTCACTTATTGGCACCGGCACTTATTCCTAGTCGAGCCTAAACGGTCCTTCTATAATATCGGAACCACGCAATGATTGCAATCTGGTAGAATTCAACGAGAAGCAGAGAAAAGCCAGAACCTGGAAAGATTTGGTAAATCGATGCCTTCTTGGAAAGCCGCTTACCATCCTTGGCCATTCTCGGAGGATGCATTGACGTTACACATGCTTCAAGTTCCTGGATATGGCGTTCACGTTAAAGTGTTCGAAATTAAGTAAACTGAATCAGAAAGATGCACGAATAAACTTATCTTGCCGTATTGCTTTGAAATGAAACGTTTGCATCTCATACGACTGGTTAGCAGGCACCGCAGGATAACTTTTATTGATGAGTGTGGATAAACCCAGCAAGAAAGCTTAGACGATTGGGCAATATGGAAATTCTCGCACTATTCCTCGCTGATGCAAATGAGGCTCGAAAAGGAATAAGAATGTGTCAACTGTCCACTGCTATGCTGAAAGGGCTCATGCCTATCAGAATCAGGTGCTCGCCATAGAAATAATCACGTAGAATGAAGGCTTGTAAGCCGACAGCTAAAAAGAGCCAGTATCGACACCGGGAGAATCACAATACGGCTGGCTGGAGAACATGAGAAATCATAAATAGGAGCTTGATTACAATTTTGCCTGAACATAGTGTTCCTCGCAGAATCGTTGAGTATTAGTCAGGGTCCACAAATCGACAAAATTGAACATCATGGTCAGACCAGCACTGACTCAGTAAGTCGTCAGTCACCACGTACTTTTCATCTCCGCTGCTGTAGCTTCTGCCTCAACGTCTACCAATGGCCATCAAAGATTTAACGGGTGTCGGCATTGGCTAAAACAACAAGCAGAATCTCTTCATCTTCAACTCGGGGACAATTAGCCTAGGTTGTGGCAGCGGAATTGGAGCGCGAAGGCCTTAACGGGATACCAACAAGCACAATACGTTAGTTCGCATACATTGACTCATCGGTCAGACTCGAGTCATTTGACAACTCGAAAGCATGAGGTCGGAAGAATCGTTGGCAGAGGTGCATCATCATATTGGTTAGAGTCGGAAGCAGGGGCTGGGCGGTGCACCGGTGAGCGCTGAAGTTCAACGTCAATGCTTTGATGTCACGCTTGTCACACACACACACACTCTCTCTTCAAAAACGTCGTCAAAAGTTGTCTTGTAAGTTTTGTACAGATACATGATCAGCTGTGCCTTCACCTTTTCCTGGAGAAGTACATTGACCTACGTGCTATAATGCTACAAATAAAAATAGTTGCACGATCTAAAAGACGGATTGAGTGCTAAGCGCTAAGTACTGATGCCCGGACTGCCCCTCAGGCTAGTTACGTATATACTTCACCTGGCTAAACCCAGGCTACCTCGATGATTACATTTCGACCAATAGCTTCAAAATATGGGGTATAAAAGGTGCAGAAATACCAAGAATAACATATTTCACTGGAGAGCTCAGAGCAGAGCTACTATAGTCCAATTATAAGAGCAATGGACTAGCTCTCCAATGGAAAAGTGAGAGAGTCGGCCAAATCACACTTGCGATGCTTTGAAGGCTGCCACACAAGTAAAATATCCTAAACATCACGATTCACAACTGGAATACATGGTTAAGTTAAGGGTAAACTTCACGCACCCTTTGTGTACCGAAAATCAAGCCGGCACAACAAGGCACTGTATTGCAGTAAGGATGATCGCGCTTCTCATGATCAAAAGGTCGAAAGGATCACTTACAACTAGCTTGTACAAGGCTGACCTTTCCATTGTCAACACCAAAATTGTCAGGAAGATATTGAATAACAGATACCCTTGTCGAAAAAATATTTGAACAATACTTAGGTCTAAACTCGATCCACTCACAAAAACGAAATTATCGCACAAGCGGTAAAGCCTAATATTCGAGCTATATGATCTCCGGAAATATTGGTGCGGCCTTTGCAAAATTCAGAATCAAGTAGCTGTGTAGATTCACGCGAAGCCCGTCGATATTTGAGAATTATCAATACTGTCAAAGATATAAGGCTCCGAAAGTGTGAAATGGTCGAACCATACCTTCTAAGAGCAAGACAATGAGCAGGCCACACATGATCGAGCCGCCTGTTGTCTTTCTCCTGTCAATGAAGTTGGTGTTGGCGCATGTCGTGGCATAAACCTGATTACTCACGGGCTCGAGTCGGAGAAGTTGCAGTAAAGACCGGATGCGTCCCTATTGACCTTTTTAGGCTCCAACAACCCCAGCTAACTCGAAAGTAAATAAAAGGGGACAGCCGAATTATTGATTCACTGCCCACCGTCAGAACTTCAATCGCCACGGAGAACGCAATTGTGGATGGAATGATGTAGAACTTGAAATCAAGTTGTCTATTAATAATCTTTGATGGAGACTGGATCAGTAGATAATGCTCACAAGAACTTCGCGAGTGCGGAAAGCACAGAAATATGGAAGCATAAAGCAAGACACGGCGAAGTATGTCTACTCTTCATATGAGCAACGGGCTCGTATGGCAAGTGGGAGAATGAAATACCTCCAGTAAGAATGCACCAGCCGAGAAAGCGCAGCTAATCGAAGACATTCCGTTAGTTGGAAAACGTCTGTAGAGTATCATTGAGAACCTTACAAGACAGGAGACGCGTATATCATCATGGCCTGAGCGAGACAAATACCATGCGGTGGCTTGGGACCCATCTGGTGGCCTATCAGAAGGATATTCGCTATACCAATGACCACCCATGATCCAACCGCCATAAACCATGTCGATGGCCTTCGTACGTTAGGAGAGCGCCAGGCCGTTAATAGAATTACAAGAAGGGAAACCGGCCCTAGAATATATAGAACGTCAAAGACTACGACGTAAGTCGCATTTGGTTGACCACTTGTATCCTCCAGTGTGCCCACTGCCCGTTAGAGTTAGATATAAGATACGCCCAAGATAGTGCACGTTGTTGCTTACAGGAGAGCCCTCTGAATTCAGACCCTGACATTTCTTTCTGTAGACACCCTCAAAGGGAGGGGACGCGCGGTTAATGATAGGATGCGAAGGGATGGAATTTCTGAGTTGCCATCCATTTATGCAAGATATCGAACAGGATCTATTATCACCAGGGGAAAGAATGTGATCAATAAAAATGAATGCAACAATCATCCATCTTCAATTATATACAGTTTCCGCTATGGCAGGTCTTCGAAGCCAGTTTGAAGCAACAATGGAAATGCAGCATTCGGCATACAGTGTCGTTATGCCCCGATGATCGTATGGCGACGCGATGTATCATTATGCCCACCGCCGACTCTTCCTGACCATACGCAGGCGCATTTGCTTAGACTGAGATTGACAGACTAGAGGAACTTGAGGAGCACCAGTCGACAGATAAGGATCATGAAGCGCTGATGAACATGGCATGAGATTTGCAACACGAAACACCCCCACAGCCACATGGCCTGCGCCCAAGAATACCCTCTGAGGTGAGGTGCATAGACGTAGATCCAATCAGAAAAAACGAACTAGAATTAGAACTGAAGACGAACCTTGGGACTGTGATTCAACTCGGCACGCCACCCGGAGAAATTTCTCTTTGGTTTGATCATAAATCAACCGCTGAGAGATTCCTCCCCATGGATCACATACAGCCACAGATCAAGGAGTCGATAGATTCGAACAGCAGGCAGTGGAGAATACTTCGTAATACGTGGAAACGACTGGGGGAGCCTTTATCCAAGTCGAATCTTTGAATTTGAAGCATAGATGGTACGGTCTCTAGGGCCAGATGGCGTCTCCTGAACGCAGCATACAAGTTTTGGTGTCATGATGGCGGCCGCAGTCCATATCAAAATCACCTTGCTGAAAGCAATGGTCTGAATGAGCCAATAAGGAAATAACCAAGCAACAGCAAACAATCTACTGCGCGGAAGGTGGGCGTGCAGCGAATGTTGGGATCAAATCCTTAGAATAAAACAAGATCAAACAGCCTTAAGTGTGTCTAGACCTTTTGCCGAAATGCCGTCGTCGGGCGCTTAATAAACTGGTCGTGGATTTGTTGAGTGCTGGTTTTCTTCTAACGGTTGCTATTCTAAGAGAATCTGTAGATACAATTTCAATATATATACAACTATGCACATATTTACACTTTCAACATATATATATATTGCTACGTACTACAATGAACAAATTCTCTATCGGTCATATTTTCGACCAGACAAGTCAGACATGCTACTTCGGAAGTGGTTGTTTCTGTTAATTTTTAATGTGTAACTCCTGCTCAATGTTTGCTTTTATTTTTTGCTTGCACTACAATTAATATGATTGTTCATAATTATACTGATATGTTACTACTAGAAAATCATGTAATGGTGCTTATATAAATTTCAGCAAGGTGTTCTGACGACGGCACGTTGACCCTTTATTGAATATTATATTTGGGGTCTGGCAACGCCCGCTAGAAAAGTGTGACAGTAAAAGTGGCCACTACCGTATTTGGCAACTTGTCTTTCCCACCGATTATCTCTGGCCTTGATCACCAAGCCCGTGCATCTCAGGGCGTTTTTTACTCCATTCACGCAAATCAGAGGCATATAGAATAGTGCATTATATGTACATATGTACTATATATGATGTAGAACTTGAAAATAACGAATTATTAGGAAATTATAAGGATGAAACTGCCTCAGTCTTGAATATCAACCTCTCTTCTGAGATATACCTCTTCTGCCTCTTCTGCCTTTTCTAATTCCATCTCCGTAGACACTAGATGCACGCCAATGTTAACCTCCCCCTCTCCGTGCATATACAGAGGCCAAGGTGTTTGATGATGGCGAGTCACAGCGACAACCAATTGGACCAAAATGTCGTCTTTCCTGGTCTTGTTGATCGCTGCTTTGACGGGAATCTTCTTCTGCCAGTGCAGGTAGAGCCGTCGGCGCAGATCTATTTGAGCCTTCATACCTGACACGGTTAGTTTTTGGTTGTTAGACTTTAGGCCAGATCGACGAGCGGGAGTGAGTGAGGGTGCTGAAGGTGTTTCCGAAACGTTTTTCGCGCCTATAGAGCTACGTGAGTGATCTGCTGCATATTTCTGCGCTTTGAAGGCGTATTTAGAGAGAAAAGGTGCGGTACGAGGACGTAGACCGCGCATATTAGCCCCTAATGAATATTTTGATGGTGATACTTTCCTTATGCGGACATTATTTTGTCCCTTGTCCGTGTTGTACTTCGTTCGTGTTGGGTAGCTTCCTCTGCTTCGTTTTCCGCCAAATAAAATGCAGGATTATATGTTTAAGCATTGTATATTCAATTTTTGTCGCATAGAATTTTGTAGGATGTGATAGGTAATGAGATATGCTTGTGAGGAGGGCTGTTTCTCATCAACGAAGAAGTTTAAAAAAGTTCTGCACGACAAAATCTTTTTAAACTGTTTAATATATTGTATCCCGCACAAAAAGAACCATCTCGAAGTGTTGTGCGAGCCCACACAAGTCGTACCCGCTTTTCATCGAGGCGTCGGAGTTTAAATTTGGCAGGAGTTGCCACTGGCCAGACCCCATATACCGTATACGGCCTCGAATTTGAACCTTGGGCACGTCGACTGAAAATTATAGATTCGAGAGAGCATCAGATAGCCATGAGAGTATATGTATGGTCCGGATAGTCACAACAATAGAAAAGGAGCACTTACATCCAACATAAATGCAGCAACACATGCTACGGCACTGAAAACAGAGTACACATTTTCAAATCAAGTGGCCGAAAAAACGTTAATTATCGTCAGAACTTGGTTAGGACTCAACGCAAGAGAAAGACGAACTAGGGTGGCAAAGCATATTCCAAAAGAGCCTGTGTAAAGCACAATGCTCTGCCCGGCTGCGGGCCCGTCTGCTTGCCCACCAATATCAAATTTGAAGCGCTGATGGCGATCCAGGAGAAGACGACCATGTACCATGTCGGTCTTCGGCGCACCGAACGCGAATAGTACGCCTAAAGCAATATCACTAGAAGTAATGCTGCCCCAGTAGCATATAGAACGTTGAACGCAATTATGAATTGAATAGAACCCTCCGTCTGAGAACTTGGCAACGGAATAGAAACATTCGAGGCTGTTCCTTAATAATAAATTCTGAGTTAGCACAATCGCGCAAGAAGATCGGAGGTTCGAAGGGCACCTGCAGCTGTATTTCGCGAAAGAAAATTTGGTTTGGGTGCTACAATCCACGCCATTGACTGTTGGTTTAGCGCCCCCTAGCTCTGGACCAAGGGATAAACTGATGAATCGAATCCTAAGAGAAGGCTATATGAATACTGTGTAGAGCTATGGGTGCCGGATCATATACAATTTGCAAGTAACGATCTTCGCCAACTTCTACATCATGAATGATCACCATCAACATAGAGAAATATATTTGCTATAATTACAGTCAATCATGGGATACAGAGGTTTGAGGGGAGCAAAGAGCAACGATCAATCAGAACTATATCTCTCCTCTGTCGGCTTTGACCTATCACAGAATGGAAGAACGTTGATCAATTAGAGCACCAATACCGGAACAAGGACGTACATCTTCTTCACTTGGGGTCATCCTCTTATCTTCTTCTAATTCTTTTCGTATGGCATCAGGACCTTTCTCGTCCACAATGACTTTACCATATTTCAAAATCACCTCTTCTTTGCCGTTTTTCCCCGGAGCGTCTTTGAGAGGACCAGACACTTCGTCCTTCGAATAATAGGCAGTCGTTGATGTTTCGCCCTCGGTTTCTACACGTCTTGCTTTCATAAAGTTGATCGTGGCAGACTGTAAGCTTGCGGGGTCTCCTGGGGACTTGTCGGCCTGGGAGTGGAGTTTCATAAAGAATATAGGAATGGTATTGTCGAAAGACGGATACCTTCACATTCGCCTCCGAAGCACTAGCGAGCGTCTCGTTCCATCCGGGTGCGAATTCATGAGGTGTAGAGGTTTTGTCCACCTTCGTCCTCTGAAGGTTTCGATGCTTCTCTCGTTCGAGCACCTGACGCGCTTTAGCGAATCGGTATTAACTCTGCGAAGAGCTGAGCAAACCTCTGGGTCATTTTCGTGCATCGTGCTGACATATAACGTATAAGCAAGCCTTATCCTCTAATGGGCAGAAAAAGAACCTTGTATAAAACCTGTGGATTGTAAGCATACCAACCCAGGGGCATCAAGGTATCATTCCGAGCGGAAAACTAACCTAGTGCTGTTGTATCTCGTGCTCACCAAAGCGGTGGCAGCGAGACGGCGGAGTGGTACATTTGCGAGGGCGCGAGTCGAGGCAGCGACGGAGAACATGGGAGTGGACAAGACAAAACCCCTGTCCGTGTCTCAAATATCGCCTAATCCCCACATGACGTCATGTCCGATTCTATATTTTCGCACGCCTATTATACGCTCAGCGACGAGGTCATCAGACGTTGAATGCAGACACTCCAAGAACTAGGCCGCGTCCATGCCAGGCCATTGGTCATCGCGTTGGGCTTATCGGTGGTTATCTGAACGATGAGTCTTGTTCGGGCAGGCATTTTGAGGTCAACTCTCGCCAAGAATTGATATCTGTGAAAGGTGAACAATTGTTAGAACAACATGCCATAAGAGAACAATGCGGATGTCCGCTGAGCGTATGACGTTGAACATTTGAGCTCTTGAGGCTCTACGTCTGGCATATTTTCCCAAATGGAGCATGGGGCATCTGGGACGGTATGGTACATTGGAATCATACTTAATGACGACATGGTACGACCTGAGTGGATCTTGCCTCTTCTAAAATAAAAAGAAGAAAAAGAAATGTCATGTCATGCCAAACGGCCCTGACTCACAGGCGCGAGCCTATGAGATTGTTCCTCGGATATTGGTTGTTCGAATCGTCGGAGAGTTCAAATTATTGCATTCGCATGCCTACTACCTATATTTCCATCGTGTCTAATCATCGGACTGACCGGCTGTAATCACGTCGTCTGTAAAGAAACTATATCAGTATCGATCTTGATGCAGACGAAAGAACAACGTTTACCAATCTTGAGCACTTGACGAACGAGCTGCAACATCGGAATGCCACCATCAGCATCTTTTCAATAGAAACGAAAAACAAGAAAAGCTCCTACCTGAGTAGCAAGGAGATATTGTTGCCGCTTAGAAATGAGAGGATCATACACAAATTGATTTTTCATGTCTGCGCCCGTGTCTGATTAGCTTTTACCGAATTAGATGAGGGCCAGCCTTCGTACCGTTATCTCCACGACCATTGCAGTCAATTCCAAGACGTGAATTCTTCTCGTTGACCTGCCGGCTACGAACATCGGTGAGAGTTTCAATAGGCGACAGACCGCTGTTCTCGGCCAAGGCTAAAGGGATGGAGTCCAAGGCAGACGAGAAGGCACGCATAGCGTATTGTTCAATTGTTGGGATCTGTATGAAAGTGTCAACATGCTTAACCAAACAATCCCGACGGAGATAAACAAACCTCATCTGCTGCCTTTCCAACTGCAATAGCACAACTGATATCAGCCGAGCCGCCACCGTAGACGATACGATTATCCACAATCAAATTGCGTACAACACAGATCGCATCGTGTAGGGCGCGTTTGGCTTCATCAACGATCTAGAATGCAGACGTGAACACCAAGGAGCGGGGAAAAAAATGGTTGTAGCACACCATCTTATTACTGCCGCGCACGAAGATGGTAACAGCTCTTGTGTTTGCGCATTCCTCGATAACCAGCATCTTGTCGCGCGTTGTTCCGAAGGAGATTTCCCGCACGATACCCGCCTTTCCAAGCTTCTCTTTTGTGAGATCCTCGAACCGAGGAACGATGCGTCCTTGTGTAGCGATGGCGATGAGCTTTCCAAAGAATTAGCTTCGCACGTCAGAACGGGTTCATACAGTACACACCTCAATTTCTGGTCCGCCGACCCATCGGACAGCAGGGAGATCATTTTGCATCAACAGATGGTTGGCCTCGTCGTCGAAACCCCACTGACAGATGACCAAGTTCGCGCCAGTATCCTTTACCCTCTTGATCATGTCAGCGAATTTTTCCTTCTCGTACTCCCGCAGGTTCTTGTACTCCTCCACGCTCGTGATATCTAGCTTGTGCTTGGTCTTAGGACGAGGAGGCTCGAATGGGCATGTCAGAATGGCGAGGCGAGCATCCCTTACGACACGCGGCATCTGTGGATGGGACATGTCTTTGTCTAGTAGGACTCCGCGGATGAGGGTCGTATCAGCCAGAGATCCGCCGACTTTGCCGTCAACTTTGATGAGATCGAAGGGTACATCGCGGCGCTCGAGGTCAGCAACAGCTAGCACTGCATCGACGGCAATTTGTGCAAACTGAGTGTGTTCTTTTGAAACACTTAAAATATGTTATGAATCACTTGCAACAGGGGAAGGAATGTGGGACTTACATCTTGCTACCCAGACTTGTCTTAGCAGTTTTGAGAAGATTTCCAGTATCTTCGAGACTGAATTCGACACGATCAGAAATGCTATCGAGGTGTTCAACCGCTACTGCGCATGCACGATCGAAACCATCGGCAATACGGATGGGGTGGATGCCTCGGTCGAGAAGAGCTTCGCTCTGCTCAAGGAGAGCACCAGCAAGGACTTTAAAGGAAAATAAGAATACTGTGGATGAAAAAAAGTGGATATGACGCACCGACGACACCTGTAGTACCGTCACCGATCTCATCGTCCTGACTTTTCGACAGTTGTACGAGCAGTTTCGCGATTTGATGTTCTACTTCCATCTGCCCCAATATCGTTGCCCCGTCGTTTGTTACAGTGATCTCTCCATCCGGTGATATCAGAATCTTATCGAGGCCTGGTTATGCAGCAGTGTCACAGGGAGGTTTCATACAGAACGGTACTTGCTCACCTCGAGGCCCCAGAGATGTCCGGATTATGTTGGCGACTGTTCGTCCAGCAAGAATATGGGACTGAATGAATGATGAGGCTATTGGATAGACGATTACAATAATAATAAAAACACACCTTGATCGCCTCAATACCATGTGTCCTTGTTTTCTTCGCTTGTTCGCGAAGGATAATAAAGGGCCTACCATACTGGAGGAGATGAGAGGGTATATCGCAGAAAGAAGGTGTGGATTACCTCGTCCGTTGTATAGACAGCAGAGTTTGGATCTATAGACATGATGAGAAAAACAAATGGGACGATGCTGTCTGAAAGGACGCGTCGTTCGCGAGACAGATAATTCTGGGCATGGGTGACTGTGACATGGTGTGACAGACAAGGGCAAAGCCAGCATTATCATCACTCCACCACCCAATCCCAGACAATCACCATCTTTTGAATCATTTAAAACTCTAGAAACCCCAGTATACATATGGAACACGAAATCGATGGCTGGATCGAACAGCTCAGTCAATGCAAGCAGCTCTCAGAAGCGGACGTTAAAAAGCTTTGCGACAAGGTGCGTGGATAAGCGTTCATCCAGCAACACGAGTCCCTTTTCTTGTGCTTTCGCTCTTTCGCGATGCTGATCTTTCGTGCAATTTCTCCAATAGACACGGGAAATCCTGATGGAGGAGTCCAATGTACAACCTGTGAGATGTCCGGTCACCGTCTGCGGTGATATCCATGGTCAATTCGTGCGTCGCATTTCGTTCAAGCTGGCGTGCTCTCCTGAATGCTCTTTTGTCCTTTCATCAATCCCAATTATGCCCTTTAATCCCGCCAACAGCACGATCTATCAGAACTCTTCCGTATTGGCGGCAATTCACCAGACACAAATTACCTCTTTATGGGCGACTATGTTGATCGTGGTTATTACTCGGTGGAAACAGTGACATTGCTGGTGGCAATGAAGCTACGCTACCGCGATCGGGTGACTATCCTTCGCGGGAACCACGAATCCCGACAAATTACGCAGGTGTACGGTTTCTACGATGAATGTCTCCGAAAATACGGCAATGCCAACGTCTGGCGCTTCTTCACCGACCTCTTCGATTTCCTACCTCTCACAGCTCTTATTGACAATCAAGTACGTGAATTTCATCATATCTATCATTCTCTTTACGCTGCGCAGCACAGCAATGGCTGTCGTGTGATGCACAATAGTTCCGCCCATAATACGCATTGCTAAGGCATGAACATCGAAAACACCCATACTTATCGGTTTCTTCTAGATATTCTGCCTACATGGTGGTCTTTCACCCTCTATCGACACTCTCGATCATGTCCGTTCCATCGATCGAGTGCAAGAAGTGCCACACGAAGGCCCTATGTGTGACTTGCTATGGTCTGACCCAGATGACCGTTGTGGATGGGGAATCTCGCCGCGTGGTGCTGGATACACTTTCGGGCAGGATATTTCAGAGGCCTTCAATCACAATAACGGGCTCACTCTTGTTGCACGGGCGCATCAATTGGTGATGGAGGGTATGTTGATTGTTCTTCTTTGGCTTTGCAAAAATCAAATACATCTGCAATGCATTCAGGTTACAGCTGGGGTCAAGATAGAAACGTTGTTACGATATTCAGTGCACCAAACTACTGCTACCGATGTGGCAATCAAGCAGCTATCATGGAAATAGATGAAAAATTATCATATAGCTTGTGCGTCTTCAACCTTGCTTACCTCCTCATCTCCTCATCTCCGATATCAATAGCCTACAATTCGATCCAGCCCCGCGGGCCGGGGAGCCTCTTGTTTCGAGACGTGTACCTGACTACTTCCTTGTAAGCCTCTTGTCTTCGTTTATTGTATTTTCTGGAGCTAATAATGGATCTTTCTTATTCTCAGTGATGAACCAACGACATGTCATGTTAATAACGTACATACTTTAACCGTGTACAATCCTATTTCCGAAGTCCGCAAGATATATACCTTTCATTCTCTCCTCTCAACATGGACTTTCAGCTTGCGCTCCCCTTCATGAATGCTAGTAGACAGCTAATGTTTGAATCATATGTTTCAATTAAGCTTTTTTCTTTCTCTCCTGTGGAGGTCGCCGTAATTGTACAACTACCTCAGCATCGGATATTCAGTTCATTCGACTTCTACTTTCACGAAATAGCTCTACCTTATACTTACCATCGATGTCAAAGAGCTTGCCTTATCGCCGGACAACTGATTCGACAGTCAACAACGTTTCTTGATGATTTTCTCATCCTACGTCTAAACCTACCCAATTCGGCGTTAAAGCTCAGATTCCCAGAGTCGGGGTCATTACAGCTTTTAATGGACATATCCGCTCAAAGACCTCGCTATCAAAGTAACGAAACAAATGGCGTTCTCGGGATGTTGGATGTCGCAGCCTTGACTCTCGGATCCTTATCACTCTCTACGTCTGCCATCGAGCTCGCGCCCTAGGTGCTGCGTCTACTTTCGACATCCTTCCTATTTGCAGTCACTTCGTCCGCTGGAATGTGGCCGATTGTTATTTTGTTGTCTCTGCTGGGTCTTACCATTTTCACCTGGAAGCGCATTTTGCGACCATTTGTATTTCCTACAATATGGGAGAATCTACCAGGGCCAGCGCCATCATCTTTTCTGAGTGGTACGTGTAACAGTTGGACTCACTTTGAGTCACTGAAAGCTGACATTTTTCAATCATAAGGCTCTCTAGGAGACTTGCTCAGCCCGCGAGGATGGAAATGGCACCAAGATATAGCAGATATTTGTGAGAACCTTTTCCCTGGTTGTGCTAGGCTCACTTTCAAACATTTTAAACAGATGGCAGTGTAGTGAAAATCAAAGGCTTATTTGGGGTGTGTACAAGTGCTGTCTCCACTCGTGATTTCAGACTAAAGAAAGGCGCACTACGATAGGCGAATTACCTCTATGTGTCGGATCCGAAAGCACTTCACCACATCCTAGTGAAGGTATGTTCTAACAGTGTCCTTACATATCCTACACATTAAATCATTACTCCAGGACCAGCACTTTTACGAGGAAACAGTCGCGGTCATCGAGTACGTCTTTCTGATATTGCATTACGTCAATAAAATAAAATAAACTAAAAATATATATATTTCAGAGGGAACAAAATGTTGTTGGGAGAAGGCATATTTACTTCAGTTGGTATGTATGAAGTTGCTTTATCAAGTTCCACCATTCTGACCCGTCACAAATCTTGGTAGGAGAAAGACATCGCTTGCAGCGAAAAGCGTTAACCCCAATATTTACAATCGCACACATGCGACAAATATGTATGCCTGTCCTTTATCCTCCTGTTTCCATGATTAAATATGTGTTTAGTGCCCATCTTCTACGAGGTCACATACAAGGTACGCATCGGCAGAGATGCTTTGTGTTCTTAGGTCTTACACACGGTTTTAGTTGCGAGATACGTTCGTCCAAAAGGTCCACAAAGGAGAACGAGACGTACTTCAGCTTTCTTTCTTACCTCCTTTGTTGAAAGTACTGATATAGCTCTGTTACTAAAGATCGATATCCTGGAATGGATGACCCGTATGGCTCTTGAATTAATAGGTCAAAGTGGGCTTGGATATTCGTTCGATGACCTCAGCGAGAACGCTAGTATGCATCCGTACGCGTTGGCATCGAAGAAACTTATGTGCGTATGCCACTTATCTTATTTTCATCAAATAGATGTGATTGACATCCGAGACTAGTCCTTTGGCGTCGCAAGCTTTGGTGTTGCGTAATATCATAATGCCCATCGTCACCATTGGAACACCTCGCTTCCGCAAGTTTATCGTGGATTACTTACTACTTCCTTTTCCACTTGTCAAAGAACTCAAAGAGATTGTTGATGTTCTATATGGGACATCAGTCGGAATTTATGAAACGAAGAAGAAATTGCTGGCTGAAGGTGATGAAGCAGTGTCTTCTCAGATCGGACGAGGAAAAGACATAATCAGTATTCTGAGTGCGTTCCTATTTATTTTTGTTGATGGCTTCTGGTCTAACTGAAGAGTTATTGGATCTTAGTGAAGGCTAACATGGTTGCGACCGATGCAGAAAGGCTGTCAGAAGAAGAGATTGTTACTCAGACCACGTACGTTTGCCATGTTTGCTGCAGTGCATGATTGAGAGATGTCCTTTCGTAGGTCTTTGACATTTGCTGCCACGGATACCACGTCAAGCGCCCTCTGTCGTACATTGCACCTTCTCGCCCTTAATAAAGACGCTCAGGGAAAAGTGCGACAGGAACTGAGGGAAGCACGTCAGCAGAATGGCGGCGACGATCTTGACTACGACATGCTGGTTTCACTCCCATACCTTGACGCCATCTGTCGGGAGACACTTCGGTTGTGAGAATACTGCTGAAAAAATGTTATCTTGCTCAACATACTCATTTTATTATTGCTTAGGCATCCACCAGTCTCATTCATGGAAAGAGTGTGAGTAATGTTTCGCGTCAAAACGATTCTCATCTTGATATGTGTCGGTAGTGTCCAAGAAGACATTATTTTACCATTTGCAACTCCAGTCAAAGGCGTTGACGGTGAAGACATAGCAGAACTACCCATGCCGAAAGGAACACACGTATTCATCTCGATCATTGGATGCAATCGAAATCCAGAGTTTTGGGGACCAGATGTTCTGGAATGGAAGCCAGAAAGATGGCTAAATCCCCTTCCAGATTCTGTGGTTAATGCTCGTATTCCTGGCATTTATTCTCATCTGTATAACTCCAGTCTTACATTTATCAAGATATTATGCTCACGATTCCTGCAGGTTGACGTTCTTGGGAGGCGGAAAATCATGCATGTGAGTCTGCTTATCGTTAAGCAAAAATTTGAGCTACATCCTGACGTACATGTACATGTCAGCGGCTTCAAATTTTCTCAGCTTGAGATGAGTATGTTCATAATTTTCCTGGTTATGAATGAGTCATTAACGCGCTACTGCAGAGATTGTCCTGGCGATTCTACTCGAAACTTTCGAGTTTTCTCCCACTGACAAAGAAATCGTTTGGCAAATGAACGCTATTGCATCGCCAGCTCTGGATTGGTACAGTACTCACGGATCACTTCCCATGAAGATCAAGCTGGCGCCATGCGTCGCATGACATTCACGATATATTCCTCAGTTTTATCTCAAGAAATGTTGTATCACAATTTATATTTGTTGCTATGTTTTGAGCACATTCATGCACATTGAGGATGAACAAGCACACAAAGAATAAGGTCTGCACATCACTACTTGTATTAGAGTCTAGATGTCCGAATGAATATCCAGTAGTGTGGATATCGGGGTATAGTTGTACCCTAGATGGCGTGGATATAGATGAGAGATTCAGAATGAAAACCTACTCAGATAGCAGTAACCGTGCGAGGCTCAACCTCAATCTCTGACGAAGTCACCGGAATAGTTGAGGTGTGGATTGCCTCTGTTTTTGCGCCATCAACAGCAATGCGTGGGCCTGGAGTTGATATCGGCTCTGATTTTTCGTTGATGATTGACGCACCCGAAGACTCATGGTTCTTGTACGCCCATTCGCTGGTACCGACTTTAGCGCCTAGCTTGCGCCAATTCTTCTCCCATGTCTTCGACCGGGTCTCGCAAAGGCTAACAAGGTCCTTCCAGTACTTTTCATGTGCATATTCAAAGTCATGGTCTCCACCCCATTCCTTCATCACGTTCTCGGTGGTGAATAGTCCGTCCTTGAATATTTCAGGATTGAATTTGACTTTGTGGCGGGTTATGGGATCGACCAGGGGCATAACGACCTTAAAGAAGGCGTTCACCAGGAAGGGCACGTTGATGATCAGGGCGAGACCTAGGCGCTCGGGGTAATGGTTTTGGAGGATGTGCAGGACGGCGAGCGCGGTGGATATGGAAGGGTTCTTGCCACGGTCGCCGAAGTTTATGAGCAGCGCTAAGGTCCTGTAGGAGGGGAGTATATTTTAGTCCGTCCTGCAGAATATCACGGAAAGCGACCCACTCCACACCAGGTTCCATGAGGTCCACGCCGCGCTCTAGCATCCATACCGCAAACTGGATTTGACGTGTTGCTTCAGTCGTGTTCTGGCGGCTTGGGATCATATAGAAAGCAGGCTTCCCAAGGACATCATATCCAAACAAAATCTCCTTGCCAGTGACTGCCTGAAATGATGAGTCGGTATACTATAGCGCAACCTTCAGGATAGATAGGAATAAGTGCGCACCTCTGGTTCTACTAATTCAGCAGTGACGGTGTCGTACAAGCCGAACTCGCGTCGCCACTTCAAAGTCTCCTCGAGTCTATGGATAGCCGCAGGGACTTTCCATTTCGAAGCTCGCAGATACCTATCAAAATCATACGACCCAGGGAAAATAATCAGAGGAGACTTCATTCGACCTTGACGCGACGCACCGAAGAAGACAGTCACGCGAAAGCCAGAACTTTTCCGCATCCATGAGCTCTGCGTCTTTCTCGACATGAGGAATTGTATATGACTTGTCGGTCTTCGTGAAGTGCGCTAGGACTTCGGTATACATCTTCTCCTCTTCGACAGAGACATTAGCTCGTGGGTCATCTTTGTATATTGTTGGGGGTGGAGGGAGAGCCAGGAAAGTCTTGTCGGTTGTCGTGGCCATCGGTCCAGCAGGCCAGTTACTTCAGAATTGCAGTAACTGGAAAGAAAGTCACGCCCGGAATGGGTAAAACAGCAAGAAACCTGGGAGCGTTGACCCTAGAGGATCATTTCATAATCCAGACCATGAACCAATCAAAATGCATACCGATTCACAAAGTGGCGTACTAACGGCATTGAGCAGTCTCCACCATCCTTAGCGCTGCGAGTTAGGTTTGCCATGATTGTTGTAAATCACGTAAGGGTGAGTGATGTATTCGGTCCACGCTCCTATTCCGTTCCGTAATATCCAGTCAGTTACGAAGTATCCAGGTACTTCACTTCCGGTAAGTAGCAATCATCGACCTAGTCAGGGTAATCTGTAAAGAAAATCTATGACATTATGGAAAACAAGCAGTGTACTCGTACAACAAATAAATCCCGGGGCCCCTTCCACGCAACAACACGCCAACGTTATCCAAACTACAGAAGCCAACACGAGGATTGTCAACATAAAGTATTCCGCCATGGTCCATTTCAGTTCGCAACGATCAAGCCTCTTTTGTTACACGTTCCGCAGAGGCGAGGGGTATGTAGGCAGAGCCAGCGACGTCGCCGTCGCATCTGCCAATTTACTCGTCAATGACATCGTGCTCCCCGTCGACGCTGTGTGATAGGACACCCCCGACGACGATTCTTTCGACTCGTTCGACCCTTTGCTTCCTGTGGTCCCCGAGGCATACCCATCCCCTGCCTCGCCAAGAGCCTTTGAGCGATCATCTGTGGCCGAAAGCTCGTGCTGCGACCCCACCATGCGCACCGTCTCTCCGCGCATCATAAGCTCTCCGATTTCCGTCGTGTTAAACATCCCTGCCGCGAGGACTTCAGCCTGTGCTGAGAGACTATTGGGTCGACTGCGCGGCTCGCTACCCGAGATGTCGGTGCCCCATGAAGCTGACGCGAGCGTATTCCGAGTAGGTGGGCGGCTGCTGCCTGTCCCTGCAAGTTCTCCAGCATTGAATGATGACAAACTAGGCCGCTCGCGGGACCCCATCGACGCGATAGTGGGCATGCGCCTCACATAATACCCGCCCATTACACACACATGCTCGTCAGCGCGATAGTTCGGGTCGTTATGAACTTCGACCGTACGTATGGCAGGGTTGGAGTAAAAGTCATCTTCGTCGTCATTTGCATTGACGTAATGCGATTGCTGATGCCCGTCCTCAAGATCATGGTTTGGCGAGCCTCCACGCTCGTCCGACGATCCAGAAACATGTGACGATGTGGAGTCTGAGCGCGCAAAGCGGATAGCTTCCTCAGTTTCCCGAAAGATGTCGGCAATTGCTTGATTGAATCGCTCGAACAGACCGTTAGTATTTTCTACAGGTCCCATATTCGTAGGAAGGAACGCGGTGCTGTTATTTGGGACGCTCAATATTTGGGTTTCTTCCTCCGAAGCAGCGGATGACCGCGAACGGGAGTTGCGTAGTCGGTTTCTTGGGGATGACTTGGAAGATAACGTCGATTCTGATTTTTGTCTTTGTAGAGCGGGATCTTGGCTAAGATGGGGCATGACTACTGATGATTGGGAGTGCGCGTGCATGAGGGGTGTTTCGCAGGATTCCAAGCGGTTGTGCGATTTTTTACTCTTTGGATGCGTGTACCAAGATGTAATTGACGCCCGACTGCCTGGGATGAATTGTGGTGAAGACGCGATAGCATGGAAAGCAATCTGTTTTCAACGTTGAGTATAACACACATTTCACTGTGCAAAAGGAAAACTTACGATGACAATTAGGGTAAGAGCAAGACGAAGAGCCGACAAGGCGACCCAACGTCCCCAGGATCGATTTTTATGATTGCACAGAGAGTATGTTACTGACCAAACGAGATCTACATCAAGCCTGCATCTGTATCGCGTCAGAAGTTCAATGTCTGGATTCTTCTTCCAAAGTAACAGCAGGACCAGATTGACAATGCTGGGTCCGAGAAAACAACATGAAGCCATATAATATAAGGTGACGCGAACAGATAGAAGGGTCTTGACAGATATGCCGTGGAGTAATAGAGGTGTCTGAGCCATTGTGAGGATGCTACCACATGATGAGAATGCGAACGAAAGCCCCGTAGCGCTTCCAAGGACGAGCGATACAACTTGCCCCGTTATACTCTGATAGACGGTGAATGCGAGAAGATAACGGACGGTGCTGTATATTGACCACAAAGCTAAGAGAACCCTACAATCAGTAAATATCATTCCAAAAAATTAAGCGACTCACACATGATTGTTTGCAATATTCTTTTACCCCACCGCCGCAGTTGAAACCGAGTTCGGGGATGACTCAAGCTAGGCTTATGTCCCTGGCTTGCGCTATTGGTGCCCTCACGCGACAGTATATTGTTTTGTGAGAACCGAGGCAATGCAAGATTTCGATCTGACTCCTTGGAGGAGTGTATATGCAAATCATAATATTCTGCGGAAGAAGGACTAATAGGGCGGAGGAGAGGTTCGTATGGCGGTGAATGGAGAGTTGTGTTGTTCGTGAGCAAGGTGGCGCTGGATACTGTTGAAAGATTCCTCGTGTGTGTCGAGGCGCTTTGAGGGTCTGAGGCTTCTGGTGCGTGTGATACATAATGAGTCGTTTGTGACGCCATGATCCTCGACCGGTGGATGTTGGGCGGCGCGTATGTTCGTTGATAAAGGTCGTGAAGTCTGTTGTTGGAAATTTAGAAAGGAAATACGAAAAGCCATGTCGTTCTTACCGTAGAAAAAGAGAATAAAATGCTAAAAACGCGTGAAAAGGAGGTCGGACGCGTGGAAAGAAGGGAGGACGAAGAAAGACGGAGGAAGCATGCAAGGGAATATGAACCACCAACAGGATGTTTCCATATATGGGCTGTATTTGGTGTTCCCGCCATCAAACAACAACAACCTGTCTGAGGCGAATCTTCCAAAACGGGATGCCTGACAAGTGATGGCATTCGGATCTGCTCAACGCATCCGCAGATTCGCCAGCCTTCCACGCTTCATTCCTTCCCTCTCATTCGCAAGACGCTACGCCATGTATCCAGCAAGAGAACCCTTCGAAGTCGGAAAGCTCGAGGTTTCCGATATCCACAAGCTCTAGTACGCGCTGAGACGATCTCGCTTCACGAGATTATGACGGCTTACGATTGCGGTTTCCAGCTATGAGGTCTCTGGGAACAAGGATGGTGCTCCGGGTACGAGTTCCGTCCATCTAACTAAATTTTATATTCATGAAAATTTTTATTGCAGTCGTCTTTCTTCATGGTGTGTTTTATAGCCGCTAAATGTCGTCGAGATCTAAACTAATTACTTCAATTCAGGGGGTCCAGGAGGCGGAGTAGACCCCACTGATCGAGGCTTCTTTAACCCAGACAAGTACAAGGTACTTACAGCGCTTACCAGCACACAATCTACAGACTGACTCCGTTCTTGCTACCCCTAAAGATTATTCTCTTCGACCAGAGGGGTGCTGGAAAGTCAACCCCGTTCGTCTCTATCACACCAGATCGCGCCGAATCCTTGTTCATGAAAGGTCCCTAGGAGCGCATGCTTGGAAGAAAATACGACCTGGGACCTCGTCAAGGACATCGAAAAATTAAGGGAGCTGCTCAAGATTGACAAATGGCATGTCTTTGGGGGTTCATGGGTATGTCATTCAGTTCACTGACCGGAATCATAAATAATTTTGTATCCAAACAGGGCTCGACTCTGTCCCTTGCCTATGCACAGGTATAGTTCGTATTCACTGTCCTATTTCGTACCCAACTTGATTCCTTCAGGCGCATCCCGATCGCGTCAAAAGTCTGGTGCTCAGGTATCATATCCAATGAAATACAACATCTGATTGCTAATTCCTTGCATGTCCAGGGGAATCTTTACACTACGAAAGAGGTGACCTCTTCATTATCTGACCAAAATTTTTGCTGATGACGTTGCTGTAGTGAACTCAAGTTCTTCTACCAAGATGGAGCTTCTCATCTGTTCCCCGAAGCATGGTAAATATTATCCAACTGCTCTTGATCAAAATACTTGAATCCCTTTACCTTAGGGATGAGTACATCGCACCGATACCTGAGACCGAACGAAAGGATATGATGCTCGCTTATCACGCCCAGCTGAACTCGGCAGACGAAGAAACCCGCACCAAAGCTGCCAAAGCTTGGGCGAAGTGGGAGTACGTCATTCTACCTCTCTCCGCGGCATGTTCCAGCGCATTTATTTGCTATCCCAACCAATCAGGATGTGGACGTCTAAATTATACGTTGATCCTGTCCACGTCGCGCACGCGGATGACGACAAATTTGCCAAGTACGCACCCTGCTGTATCTCTGAATGTAAAGCTCTTAACTTGGCTGCACTTCTGCGATTAGTGCATTTGCGCGAATTGAAAACCATTATTTCGTCAACGAGGTATTTGAAATACACCCAATTCACTTCGCGAAATGCTTACCACCATGCAGGGATTCATGCGAGACGGTCAATTGTTGGAACCTCAAGAGATCGATAAGATGTGAGCATACCGGAAGGTTCCAAGTTTCCAATCTCATACCTTTCCAGCCGCCACATCCCAACAACGGTCGTCCAAGGAAGATACGACGTCGTTTGCCCCGTAGGTTTTATCCCCTTTGCATCAATGCCATGGTGCTCAATTTGATAATAGGCGACGACTGCGTACGCACTCAAGAAAGTAAGCAAAAGAAGAGCACATGAGGGTATCTTGCCAGAGCTGAAATTTTCTCTTTAGGTATTCCCCGAGCTCACACTTCACATCGTTCCCGATGCGGGACACTCTTCTCGCGAGCCAGGAATCGCGAAATTGCTGGTCGAGGTAAGCTATAAATATCCTTCCTTCCCCAGGTTTCCAGATCCCGAGGTCGACAACGCCGTTGAATGACGAAACTTATTCCCATTTACACAGGCCACGGATGCATTTGCCGATCTTTAATTATCATTGGACGACTACTAACTCGTAGTCTGAAATACCCGGCGTTCGGTTGGCGAGGAGAAAGATGTTTAACTTTAGTACATGTGTCAGTGTCTGTTCGTCAACATGTTTTCCTGGTCATAGGTGGTTTACCGTGATGCTACATACATATGCATTGAATGCTGTGAAATTACTCAGAGTCAAACCGTGTAGTTCTCGACACGAAGACCCAAAGACGAACTCGACTTTGGATGAAAGTGTTCTGAATGAAGAAAAAATGATATTGAAGGAATGTTTGAATTACAAAAAGTGCAAGATAGGAAGCCTGATAATGCTCGAAGCGATCATGAACCAAGTAGATAATAAAGTAATCGTCATAACAGGGTCCAATGAGAGTCGTGGACGTGCAAAGACAGCAATGCGACGAGTGTAAACGATGGTGATGGCACAGTGCGTGGGTGTGTATGGAGTATGAGCCTAAGGATACAGGCACTAGCGTGCCCAATCCAATACAACGATGGGTGATAGACGGTAAATGAGGGAGAGAGGGATGGGGATAGACAATAGACACAGGCCCAGAACATAAAAATAATTGAAACCTAAAGAACGAGAGAGAAAATAGAGAAAATAGAGAGAATAAGAGATACTTTGTAAAACGGTAACAATAACACAAAACTATAGGATATTATAAAGAGAGCTTTCGTCAAGTCATGAAAAAAAAATAAAGCTTCCTACTTTCCAACTGCCGGCTTCCAACGACTCTCAACACCCCGCCCCGCCCCGCCTCACCACAACTGCCCCCGATCCTTCCTTCTCAACGGCAACATACATCAAGGAGACCAATTTGCCAATATATTGCAATTGGCAAATCCATCTCAGGCATTGGCAACGAACGACTCTACCGCGAGTCCGACGCCCCCGAAAAAAGCATCGGCAGCTCGCCGCCGCCATACCGCTGCCCATGCACGCGGAACCGATAGAGACACGTATACTCCTTCCGTCCCCAATTATCCAGTATCCTCAACACCACAATCCCAAAGTCCACGCCCAGATCCCGGATCTCCGTGTCGATGGGGAACGTTTGCACGTTATTCGGCGCTTCGATGTCGTACGTGAAGTTCGCGATGCGAATGTACTCGGGTGTCTTGGGTAGCGTCATAGGGTACGCGGGGTCGTCCTCCTCTGGTGGTACGGAGGCATCGCCCGCCTCGCGTCGCGCCGCGCGGTCCGCCTTCCACTCCGCTACGCGACGGACATTCTCCTCGCCCTCAACCATGCCCCATACCTCCATGCGGCGCGGCGCGCTCGCCATATCAAACGCCACATCCTTCGGCACGTGGTCGATCGTAACCTCGTCGATGTAGACCGGGGCGACGAGCATGACGCCGAGCTGACCTTCCTCGCCTGCGAACGGCCAACAGACGCCCGCGTGCGTGTCGTAGTGCAGCGCCGTGATCGGCGGACGGAAGCCGAATGTGCCCTGGCCGGTGAAGAGTCCCATAACCTGCTTCGTGAAGCCCTTCGGTTTGATCTCGAGCGCGGGCGACGTGAGCGAGGGAATGACGCGTGCGCCTGCAGACTGCATCGCGAAGTCAGCCTTGCCGATATCGTCCTTGTTGATACGCGAGACCGCGTTGTCAACGAGGTGCGTGATGAGCGCTGACACGTCCTGTCCATCCGCAGACTTGATCTGGAGGGATTTGGATCCAGTACCCGATGCGAGCTTGTTCCACCACGCAGCGCTAGGTCCGGGTGAGGATGCTTGAGGAGGAGCAGCAAGGGCCTTCTTCGCGAACTCCAGAGCTTCCTTGGAGCTGCCTTCCACCGCAGCGAAGCGCTCTTCCAGTGTTTTGACCTTGAGCCTTGCCTCATCATCTGTGATACCCTCATGTGGTTTCTGAGCCTGCTGTTGCTTCTGTTGCGCCGCCATCTGCGATTGCAGAACCTCCATCTCATGCTTGATAGCGCTGACCGCGACGTTAATCGCATTTTGGGCCCGGATGTTTGCGTCCTGGCTTTTCTTGATCTCTTGTGCCAGCCGCGTGTCGAGATGAGTGACTTGGCCCATGAGCTCCGAATACTTCCTCGCGCCTTCGTCGATCTTCCGCTTGTTCAATTCGTGGTCAGCGGAAAGACCAGAGAGCGTTGACTCGATGTTTGTGAGGCGGTCCGAAAATTCGCCCATGTTCGCAGGAGGCGCGGCTGGGGGCTGGTATACGGGCGTTCGAGAGGGGAATGAAAGGCTGGGAACATAGGGCGCAATCGACGCGTTCTGGAGGGCATACCACGCGGCAAAAACGACGAGACCGGGTACTAACAACCGCAGCAGAGGACCGGACCCACGCGCCCAACCCACAGGTCTGCGAAGGAGAATATCGAAAGACGTGCCAAACACTTGGCCGAATAGGAAGGTTAACATACTCATAACCGAGAAGAAGCCGGAGACGACTAGAAGGCATAATTTAATGATTAAGTGGACAATTCTGCCCAGGAGGCCGCCTATTGAAAAGGCGGGTGAACGCGACGCTGATAGTGGTGCTGGTGTCCGCGACCGCGACCTTCGTGCCTGCGAGGGTTGGCGGATGGGTTCCGGACGCTGTTCGGCTTGTAACAGGTACTCTTCTATCTCTGGAATAGAGTCTAGACCTGGGAACATAGACGCCGCGGAGTCGTTTGCACCGCTGCGATCTTGCGGCTCGCGCGAGTGTCGACCAGCAGATGCGTGGGATAGGGGTGGGTTTGATGTTCGTGTCATAGACGCTCGTAGAACTACAGACTGTGACTGATAAGACGCTCTTCATTTAGAGGAGATTGAACATAAAAATAGAGCAAATGAACATACCGCATCGAGACTATCGTCGTCTTCGCTTCCACTAGATGCATCAGCACCTCCATCGGCGCCGTCTTTGGCGTTTTTGTTGCGGCGTTTCTTCCGCCTCTTTCCACTGCTGACGACGGGCAGGCTCGTCAGAGGACCGCCAATGCCACCTTTCTTCGTTTTTCTCCTCTTCTGTTTTCCGTCATCGGACAGTTCGTCTGATTCTTCATCATCTGTCAACGAGGGTTTATACGCCTTGTTGTCTTCGGACATGCGCGCTTTTCTGTGAGCCGCCTTTTTCTGGGCCTCTTGATAGGACCGCTCTTCCTGCGTGTAACTGTAACTCGAGTCGTTGCCATCGACTCGGCCGTTTGCTGGTGGCAGCTCTTGGGAGCGGTCTTCTCTGGAGAGGTCTTCGGGCTCGTGCGAGCGTTGGCGGACATAGTACGCGGCCGCGCCAATTGCTTGTTTGGCCATGTTCACGCCGACTTCGAACGGGCTTTTACCGCGGACATGCCTGTCTTCCTCACCGTCTGATGCTGGGACGACCAGGCGAGACGGCGGTTTCGAGGCGGGTTTGCGGCCTGTCGAACTGACGGGCGGGCGGGAAAGTTTATTTGGAGGTGGAGCTAGTCTGCGGTTCGAGGATGTAGGCGCTGGTGCACTGCTCTCGAACTCGACAGACGTACTCCGTGGCACGGGGGCAGGGCGGGTGGTTGAGGACGAAGACGCCCAGGCGCCGTTGTGGGTGTTCGGGGCGCTCATATCGGTAGCTGCTTGGATAAATGCGGTGGCAATATTGACGGAAGTGTCCTTGACACTCCACTTCTCTGGATGGGGAGGCTCGGTGATGACCTTGGGGCCACCTGGACGGGTGGTGAATTCTGGGGCGGTTTCTCGCTCTTTGAGACGCGCGAATCTGATGAGGGCGGGTGCGTGCTCGGACTCGTCTGCGTTGGAGTCGTGCAGATGTGGCCTGTTTCGTTCGCGCGAGGGCGACGTGGGCTTCGGGGGAGATCGTGAGCCAAAGGCGGGTGCGCTGTGAAAGACACGGCGGGGCATAAGCAACTTGCAGAGGAGGAAAGAGAAAAACACGCCTACCCGTAGGCGTAGGACTGGAGAGAGTTCGTAGCGTCCGATGCGGGTTTGCCGAGAAAAGTGCTGTGATCGAGACGTCTGCCTTGACCTAAAGGTGTGCCCGAAAATGACATGTAACAGGTTCAGGCGGGAAGCGGGCTGGCACGAGGCGTCAGCAGGAGGGATGCAACAGAAACAGGGGAGATAGCAGAGATGTGATCAGGGGTTCTAGGTAAGATGCGTGGAGAAGGCGAAAAGTGGGCCAAACACCGCGACGCCCGTATTTGGCCTTGTTGACCTGCCACCCCAACACGTGCATTGTTAGCCTCGCGACATTGTTTCCGCGCGTCCTTGTTGATTCGTCCCTCTTCCGGACAATGGCCCATGCATAATAAATATATTCAGTTTGTGCTATGGTACTACGACTGCGGGATAATAAATAAAGTCCTTGTTTATGAGGTCCTTCCAAGAGCGAGCGCGTCAGCGATCTTGAAGAAGATGTCGACGCTGTTGTCTAAAGAAAGCGTAAGCAACAATTGCTTGCCGAAGAATTTGAGGCCACTTACAGACGCCACGGAAGGCCTCAGAGCCAGGGCCATTGGCAAACACGGAGACATCTTGGAGAGAGTGGACACCCTGCGTCTCGTCGACGCCGATGGTTCCTCCGACATTGAAACCTGCGCGTGGTCAGAACAAAAAGCAATTTGAAAGGAGAATGTACACGTACCATCGACGTTGTCTGTAGGGTTAACAACGACACCATTGGCGCTGTTGACAGCAGGAACACGGGGTCCGTTAGTGTTGAGGGCATACGTCTCGCGACTGTTCGACCAAACACATCAGCTACATGCATCCCAACAATTCAATCATACCGACTCACTGATCAGGGTTGGCGCCAAATCCTGCCGCAAACGCGTATCGTGGGTTCCACTGAACGGGGAAGTTGGGACCCTCGGCGCCGTAAACAATAGTGTTGTTATTGGGGAGCGAGCCTTCCGCGACGGTGTAGCCGCTCAATCCCGAGTTGGTGTAGACGCCGACTAAAGGGACGAAATGAGTTATGTGAGTCCAATTTAATTGCAGGAGAGCTTACTAGCAGCACGTTTCTTGCGGTCATCAGTCTGCGCAGCCAAATACTTGGTATCAGCTCCACCAAATACATCGAATCCATGTCCGTGATCTGCAGTCACGACGATGAGGGTGTTCTCGTATTCGCCAATCTTCTTGAGATCTAATGTTCCAATTGTCAGTTGAATATCTTTACTTCTCTTTAGAGGAAGTACTTACGAGCAATGGACTCGCGAATGGTATCATCAAGCTCAAGCAGTTCGCCAAGCGCACGGTCATAATCAAGAACATGCATCATCTTATCAATGCTCGCAGCCTCGGACCTACACCCCAATACTATCAGCGAACCGCACCTCACAAATCCAAGAACAACACGACTCACATCATAAACCACCCTTGGTTTTTCTTCGACCTGCTCTGCAAAATATCAATCGCCTTGAGCGTCATCTCCTTCAAGCCAGGCTGATCAACCGCGTCGGTGCCGTCGCCCGTAGGGCTATTTTTCTGGTTCTTCAAGTTATCTTTGAGAACCTGAATTGATCGCAAAGCGGAAGATCAACATGCGCCACAAAATCCTAAAATAGCAACCGCAACTCACATTACGATCGATCCATTTCGCCCTAATCAAAAAGGCAAAACATATACCGATTTAGAACACGCCTCTTGCGAGAGGAAAATGCAAAACCTACATGTTGCTAACCGAGAAGATCCCAAGGGTCTTCGCCTTATTCCCCGCAGCGAGGAGCTGTGTCTTCGAGTTGACGACGTTGTAGCCCTGAGCCTGGAATGCCTTGTAATAGTCAACGCCGCCTGGGGAGCCAGGGCCTGCGATGAACTGCTCTGCGCCTCCTCTGCATTGATTAACGTTGAGATGGAACCTCCTGGATGCAGCAAAGAGATCAGAGCGCACCCAAAGATGACATCAGGCCCTTGGCAGCTAGTGGGCCATGCAAAAGTGGCGTTGACGGTGGTGGCATTGTTGAGGTACTCGGTGACAACGGCGGCGTATTGACCACGATCGCGAGTGTGCGCACACAGAGCAGCTAAACAGGTATCAATGAAATATATAAAAGCACAGCAGTTACCGAAAGGGACTCACCAGGGGTGGCGTCAGCGATGAATGCGGTGGACACAATTCCGAGCGCGCCTCCGATGCGCCTGCGGAAGAGCTCTGCAATAGTCTCGACCTTGGGGTCGTCCAACGAGTTCTTGGACTAGCAACGATTGAATGAGCCTGTACATTCAGAGCATGACAGCAACAATACACGCACACTATCAGCATATACATTCAGAGCATTGACGGTC
The DNA here is from genome assembly GCA_015484465.1 of Pholiota conissans. Taxonomy (NCBI): domain Eukaryota; kingdom Fungi; phylum Basidiomycota; class Agaricomycetes; order Agaricales; family Strophariaceae; genus Pholiota; species Pholiota conissans. Next base: position 40,073 of record MU155247.1, read on the forward strand.
GACTTCTTTCCGGTATAAAGTGCAGTAGCTGAGTTCGCGGAATCAGTGATGAACGAATCGACGGAGTGGGTCATTTGGCTTTTAAATTTAACACAGTTCAGCTTCGATGCCTGTTGTAAGGACGGAACAGAATACGCACTGTCCGAGATTATCCATCTGGTCCATCTGCATCAAGCTCTGGTATTTTCCATTGACGGATTTGTGCGCGATGAGGCGCGCGGCGGTAATCATAGATTGAGTCATTCCTAGCGAATATCATGAACGATTATTGTCGGTAGAATGCAGGACGGGCGCACGCACCATCTCCAATGAAGAGGAGAACGTTCTTGGCTTTGCGCCTGGTGGCAGGCTCGCGCACGAACCAGTTAGCGATGGTGGTGCTCCTGCCGTTGTACGTCAATTTGGCAGCGTAGGGTCCGGACTGGTCGAGAAAAGAGGGCATTAAGATCTAGGAAGCACGCAAACCACGACAATTGTGCAAACCTTTGTGAGAGAAAGCTTTGATAGCAATTTCAGTATTAAGATTAAAGTGGATGCTTAAGAATCGAACTTACAGCACGATACGCCTTAGAAGCCACATTGACGAGGACAGGAGTTCCAGCATCTTTAGCGAACAGATCCTCGTAATATCTATGCAACACCGATGCGTTTGTACTTGAAAGAACCCATAGATTTTGAAAGAAAAAACATACGTGAAGTTCCACTTCTCCAGCACCGAATCCTTAATCTTAAAGAACTTCGTCACGTCCTGGCACGCCTCCCTTCCGCGTTGAACGCAGAACGAAAACTGCTCATTGACGACGCCCCCATTGAACGCCTCAGTTCCATTGACCGGCGCGTGTACCTCCAGGCGGATATCGAAGAGCTGTCCGGCCAAGAAGTCGGTCTGGTCTGGGGGGAATACACATCCCAAGGTAGGACATGTGCCCAGGCGCTGGAAGGTCTGAGCAGAGACGTGGCTGGCGCTGGCAAGCGCGACGACCAGGATGACAGAGGTCCGGAGAGAAGCTGATGGCCGCATTTTGTCGAGTCCAAAGGCGCGCGTGCAGCGGAGGCGGTTGGATTGGGGTAGGGTTGGGAAGCATTCATGATCGCGATAGAGTACGTTTTTATAGCACTACGGGATTCGACAGCGAAGGTAGCCACGTTGTTTCCCGACGAGGACCTGAGCACGCGAAACCGACGCTCTGACTTAAAGTTACAGCTTATGCGAGGTGTAGAGTGGTTGCTCAACCCACCTATCAGGTACATAATAATTGATGGCCATGTAAATGCCGTTCGTGTCCACATTGACCAGAGGAAGCACGTTCACCGGAAACTTATCATCTTCACTAGATGAAAGCCCTTTCGACCAGAGCGGCAGTTAAGAGGAGACGAGTAGTGTAGAGTCTAGCACCGATCGACGAGTACAGCTGTCACCTAGAGGCATATCTTCGTCAGAACTGCGCTGGGCGCGTTGGCACAAAGAGAAAAGTCCCAACTATAGGCTTAAGAACGCCCAAAGCTGCAGGATATGAATCCATTAACGTTGAGTTTAGCGCGTGGAGGATGACGAACGTGCTTCAGAAGATGCCCAGCCATCATTGAGCGGCATAGTCGATAGTCGGAGCCAACGCAAAAGGTTCCGCGCATGACTTTGCCAAGACAGGTACGTTGCATGAAGAACAAGTCTACCTAAGTCCATACAAAGATGTCAGTGTTATTTTTAGGATAAAGAAGCCTCACCAAGTTCCAACAGCCCCGAAGCTTTTGGAGATCGTGTGCCAATTTCACTCCGCATTGCAGACTGTTGAAGCTAAGCTCGATTTGTTTATAGACTTCACCGCATCTTGAAACCGAACAATGCTTAAGGTGACCACATACACTGATGAAGGTACCGCGACACCAATGCACATGCGTCACACAGAACCACTACCTTTCGACGATGATGAGCTCGTGCGATGTGGGCCTGAACTGCTAGAAGACGGAGCACATAATTAAATGACTTCATCATGATCATATATTAATGAAATTTCAGAGCCTCAGTCCAGATAACCGTTCAGAAGGTAAATGGGTATGTTTTCCTCGTAGGCGAACAAGGTCTCTGGCCCACATGGGTTAAAATGAATTGCACGGGAAACCCGAGAGATCTCCCAAATAGCGAACGTGACGAAACATGTGCGCCAACCAATACTTACAGCGGTCGTCAGCCTACCAGTGAATGCACGGAGGCGAATGTTATCAAGTGATTCGGTGGTGGCCATTTGATAAAAGAGTATTATGTAGCGAGGTTTTTCCAACGTGAAAGGTTGACCCCGTAATGAAAGGATGAGCGCTGAGCTGTGGATGTGGACGTGACGTTGCAGTCTGAGCGGTGGAAAGTATGTTAACGGATACGTAGTACTAGTAGTACAAGTGCTCACTTATGAAAACATCAACAGATTCGGTGCCCAATGAGACGGGTGTTAGGCTTTTATTGAACAGGCCCTGCTGTCAGAGGAAAAGCAGGAAATCATCGACAAAGAGATGGCAAGATTGGCTGGAGTTATAATAGAGGTTTAGGGATTAAAAGACGGTTCGTCTCCTGAGTTGCATCTGTTCATCGGAAAACCATGGAATTGAATGGATAGCAGCACGCGGAGCGCTCGGAACCTGGACAAATTTTAATGAGTTGAGACTCGAGAGTTCAGATATTTGAGCGGAGCCTCAAATATTCTCTTGACGTGTTAGCCGTTCATGCCGAGGGTGCCTCACTTCAACACAGTCATCACGAATCATTCATGTTTCCGTCTAAGCGAGTCTAAGATCTGCAATCTGGGGTTCCGGGACCTTGTAATAGCTTGTAATGCGCGCCTCGGTCTCTTGGAAGTTATCTTAGCTCTGCTTAGCTTTCTGGTCGCTCAATACCGCTCGCAATACCGACGAAATCTCGTGTCTAGTGCTGAAAACCGACCGGCGCTTGTCAAATTGCACATTTTGAGCTGGAGCAAGGCGCGACAACTTCGAGGATCACCATGAGGATAGTCGGGAACCTGGGTCCCTCTTGCTGTGTAGGGAATCGCGCCTTAATTTTACTCCAACCCCATCCGCCGATGTCATGGAGAAATAGACACTAGCACCGCGGCTATTATCCTATGACCGTGCTATGAGCTTCAAGCATGGGAAGGTTTTTACTATTTCACGTGGACGTTTGGATTTTGGGTTTCTGCCCCTGCATTCGCATCGTTCTCTTATCTGTCAACGTCCTCCACGTTAAGCTCCCAAACGTTCTCCCGGTTCTGCTGGGGATCCAGCGCTCAGCAGATATGGTCCCTACCACTCTCCAAAATACGCTTGGGGCCGTCGAAATTGGCTCCAGTGTATCCGTCTTTCTTTTCGGTATAGTCACCATGCAGTGTTATCTCTACTTTTCGCACTATGAGGACGATCGGATGGGATTTAAAGCTCTGGTGTGTTCAAGTATATTGATTATATGAAAAGAGCCCTAAATCCACCTCTAGGTCACTTTTATTTGGCACGTCTCCATATTTTGGTCGTGTGCTTCAATAATTATTTTTTCGCATAGGATTCTTGAGCTTGCCCATACCATTGCAATCGGATACGAAGTATACAGAACAACAATCACCCTGTATGGTGTGATTGATCAATCGACTGTCAAATATGCAGGATTTGGGGTCGTCACGATTTTGGGCGGGATAATCACCACCACAGTTCAAGTGGGTCTGCTCTCTTTTCCATTATATTATTTGTGCGTTAACCTTCTTCCTTTGTTATGCGTAGTTTTTCTTTGCATATCGTGTGTTCAATGTTCTTCCTAATCCTTGGCGCTTTGTCGGACCAGCGTGTATGGTGGTGGCTTTTTTCAGGCTGGTTGTTAGTATCTATACAGGCATTCGTGGAATTACTTCCCCATATAACACGGTCATTGTTGAGCTTAAACCATTTGTTACTGCGTTGTTGGCATCTGGCGCAGTCATCGACATCGTCATTGCCATTTCCATGCTATACTTCCTCTTCGAACGACGAGAAAACTCCTTTTCCAAGTGGGTCAATTGCTCTGACATTGTTTCATTTCTGCTAATCTATATGTTACAGAATATCAAGGCTTATCGATCGTCTAATCAGTTTTACTATCCGTAGGTCTCATTTTTTTTTAGGAAACAACGGATCGCCCTTGAACACATGTAGGTACTGGCCTTTTAACCAGCGTGGCAGCTATATTCATTCTCATTCTGGTGAGTGGCTTTCTCCATTGGATTTAGCCTAATGTGCTCACATACATGCATCATCGTATAGTATCGAATCATGCCATACAATTGTGGGTCTTCTCGTACATCCGCTGTCTATGTATTCCCTAATCCGCAAGCGCAGTCATATATATGGCAGCTTATATATCTTTAGCAAAAGGTATGCCCCTCGTGGTTCTATCCAATGCAATTATTGCTTGCTGACAATGCGCTAGTATATTCTAACACCCTCCTTTCAGCGTACGTGTATTATCTATATGTTTCTTTTCACCGGCTGATGAAACACATCCCTATTGTTCTCATACTATAGATTAAATTCCCGAAAAGCACTACGGAAAGCAGTGGCGAACTCGATGTCTGTCGAAAGGGCTCCCCACAGGTCAGAGCATGTGATCACTACCCCGGGAGGTGTCGCTAGTATTGCATCTCAACCGGTGAGTTTATGATATTGTTGTCGTCTCGTCCTGTTATTTACGCGGGAGAACAGTACTATAACCCCATATCAATCGAAATGAAAACATCCACCTACAAAACTCTCGATTTGCCATAAGATTCGAATAGGCAAGCGTGAGTCTTGATATTTCTCGTTCACAAGTTGCTAAATTGACCAATGTTTATCCCCCTTTTTTTCTCGCTGATTTCATAGATAGATTCCGTCATAGAATTATAGACACAAATGATTAAACGTAATCCGGTGGCTGGCCACCGTTGTAACTTATACACACGTAGACTGCGGTTGTATATTTGACACAACGAGTGTCGATCTGATGTACATCCATTCATTCTGCAACTTTATATTTACACAAGCTTTTTTTTACATACTTATCTCCAGCATCTGGAAAAGAGCGTGAGTCATGTAAAGGTGAGCATCGGAAACGATTAGATCAGAAGAGATAGGCGTACAAGATTTCATAGTCGGTGGAAATTTCATGTTCCTGCCCCCCAAAGGGTATGCGACATCCGCCCCTATAAGTAAAATAATTAGTAGTGATCGTGAATCAAGCAAGATGGGAGCACTCACAGATGCTCTCCTGCCTTTCCAGGTACCATGATCCCGTTGACGAGCGCAGCTGCATGATAAAGCTTCGCGCCGTTGTCCTCATATCCACCCTCTACAGGCTTTCGACCATAGGGGATCTGACCATGAGACGCGCGCACCCATTCCATCTCGTGGGGTCGGAAGGGTAGGAGGTCGTAACGTCCGTTGTGACCATGCTCTCCGCCTCCATATGGCACTGCGGCGTAAGGACGAAGATGGGGGCCGATCTTGCATGGTTGGACCGAATTCTGCATCAGCGCAGACCCAATGTACACTGGAGAAACCCCATCTCCGTCGTGGAAAGGTGGTTGACCGATATCCTGTAGGTTGGTGGGGAAAGGCTGGTCTGTGGTGAGCGGAACTCGATAGCCGGATGGTGGAGGCGCTTGATAGGCGGGAGGCGATCCTACAGGAGAAGGAAACTCAGCCATATTATGACCGGAAGTAGGGTGGTTAATAGGGAACTGGGAAGTGACTGTGTGTCCTGCTGCGAAGCCCCCAACTCCGTGAATGATGTTGCCGAGATCGTTGTGACCTCCGAGTCCGAACTCAGGCTGATGTTGGTGTGATTTATCCTCTTTTTTCTTCTTATCTTTCTTGACTTTGTGTTTCTTGTGTGACGAATCTGAATCGGATGACGATGAGGAGGAAGAAGAAGATTCACTTCTGTGCCGACCCATGATTGGAAGGTTGGCAGTGAGAAGAAACCTCTCTTCCGGCTTTTATCTCTTTTACTGATTGAACGGAGGAAAAGCTTGCAAGTCATAGTTAGTCACAATGCTGCGCAAGGCTATGTTAGTTGCATGAGCGCTCTTCTAGCACCATTCGCAACACAGGTCTAGAAATTCGAGGGTTGTTTCCCATTGCCCACAATGTACTGTGTAATAGATTACCATGTATTATACAATATATATCGAATGCCAAAGGAGAAACGTTATACGGTTTCCCCTATACCTAGCATCAAAATGCTGTGCTCATTTTCTAGGTGGAGCCGGAGGCAACGTCAACTCTTCAAAGTCCCATTCGCTGGAGTTGATAGAAGGCAGTCCAAGAGAAGACTTCCCAGGAAGATGTTTGCGTGATGGTGTTGCATGAGATTGCACTCTAGCTATCGGAGGCAGGCCCGAGGATGACGCTGCAGAAGGAGTCGATGAAGGAGTGTCAACTTGTTCCTGTCGAGACTCGTCTTCTCGGATTGACATTGACTGCATAGATTGTGTCAACTTGAAGGAGCTGCAGAGATCTCAGTCAGACAGGTTACTTTCAATGATCCGTTAACAAATTACCGGAGTTCTTGACTGCGCTGTATGCTCCAAGTCTTGCAGACCTCCTTGAACTGCATGAGAATTCCAGCGAAATCGTTGTAAAACTAAATAGATTTGAGCAGGGGAATACAATTGACAGCGAAAAAAATGCAGACTTTATAGCCTTCTTCCAAGTTGCGAGTAATTTCCCTGTATTTGGAGTACGCAATATCGAGCGCCTGCAAGGCATTCTCTCTCTCCTTTAATGCGGGATCCTCCTTCCTCGAGTTCAACAACTCCACGTTCTGATTCTATTATTGTCCAAAAATCAATAAAGTGATAGTGGCATCGTAAGTGAGCGCACCTCAATGCTGCTGAGTAGATCACCTTGCCGACGAGCGATATCATCTATCTCCAATAGAAACTTGTCGTACTTCGCCAATTCTTCGTCAGAGACATCTTCGAATATATCAGGCGTAATATCAACGAGCTGTTGGAGCCCCGAAGAAGCCTTCATGATGCGTGGTTTGATATCGTCTGCATCAGCCAGCGATCGAGCTCTGCGTACAATTTGCTCTCGGTCTTGGCTAACGGTATCAAGTTCTTCCAGTTTGACTCGCATTTGACGAGCGTGCTCTCTCGTTTTCTTGCCCTCAGCTGTAGATGTGGCGGATGGTGATGTTGTGGTGGATGGAATCGATGCCTCGAGGGTCGCCTTTCGCGACCATTGAAGTCTTGAGTAGAGAAAGCAGTTAATCGGTTCTGGCTTACCTCGTCTAAAGCTAGCTCGCAAATGCTTTCTTCCCACTCGTCCCACTTTTGTCGCACGATTTCGTCACTTTCGGCAGCGTCAGAGAGTATATTTCTGTATCTCGTCGCTTTCTCGATCAACTCCACATTTGCTTCATATGATTTAGGTCGGTTTAGGGAGGCTTCCTTCCTGGCAGTCTCATCTTCAGATGCTTCGGAGTCCAGAATATCTAACGCCTACAGTGAACTGTCAGTGTGCTCAAAATAATAAAAAAGAGATGCATACATCTTCCAAGATTGCTTGATCATGATGGCCAAGTTTTGTGACATCTTCAAGAGAGGCTTCGATTCGTGCGGGGCCATCTTCTAGCCGCACTTCCTCCACTTTCCGAAGTAAACTTGGAGGAAGTCCAATTGGCCGTTCGAGCGCTTCCAAGGCAGAGGGTAGGTTAAGCTTTCGGAGAGACCTATTGGATCATTACATTAACCATTAATTCAGTGTATAAAAGTTGTACTCACTCGTCTATTTCGTCCTGTAGGTCTTTGGCAGCTTCGATGATCTTTTCGTCAAGCAAATTCTTTTTGCGATCATTATAGATGTCTGACAACGAATTTGAGAGTAATGCCATTAATCCGTAGTTCGCACATACTGATTGCTTCGCAAGCTCCCCAGCTCGCTAGTTCGCCGAATAATTGGTGTCGGTTGCCAAGGATGCTGCTCGGGTTCAAAATTCCTTTGGGTATGTTCGCAACTGCTACGATAGTGTGGGACAGAACCGGGAGTGCTGAAGGAGATGGAACAACTTGGTGATAGATCAGATCGTTGTCACGTTGTGTTCTTACTTCGCTTGCTTTCACTGTCTCTAACAAAGACTTTGGCGGATAAGGCTAGGGGAAGCACTTAGTCATGAATTACGTACCTGTGCGTCTTGGATCACTGAAGCGGCTACTTTCCCGCGACGCGCCACATCATATGCCTTCTTGGCCTCGGTTTGTGCCTTTCCCAATCGACCCAGCTCAACGCCATATCTACGAAAGTATCTGAGTTGTTGATGGATGTCAGTCACAGTCAAGAAGAAATTCGGACCTACTAGCCTCGTATTCAACCATACTTTCGCGATATTCAGCAACAGCTAGAAAATGATGTTCTTTTGCCTCCATATGAGCCAGCCATTCCTTTTCAAAAATCAAAATCAGAATATGCATTTTTCTAAGAGAGAAAAAATAATACCCTAGGTAGGATATGGCGTATGCTTGATGGCAAGTTCTTGAACGTAGTTGTGGCTGAACGATACAATTCCCCAGTCTAAAAAATATAAGTTGAAATCGAAAGAAAGGCTATTGCTAGGACACTCACTCCGAACGCAATCTTTGCTATCAATGAATTTCGGTATTGATCTGTATACGTGTAAGAGTGGCATGACTGAGTACACTGTCGCATGTATGACTGACTTAGTTTTGCTAATTGCCACGAGCATTCCTGTGCTTGAGCTAACATAAGCCATTCGAGGCCTTTGACGAACTCGGTTGATAGATCAAGTGGGATGTCTTCTTCTTCTATCGAAACAGGCATTTTTGGAATGACGGTAGTGCCGAGGTATGAAAGAGTTCCTGCTGCTTGCTGGGAGGGTATGTTCAGTGAGTTATATGCGAGGTATACAAGCTGAACACTGACTTGATAGTTTGAAACAGCACGTCTTATCCCTTCGGTCGTAGATCGGTCTTCTGAAGAGGCGAGTTGGGAATATAGGGCAGCTAGGTTAAACAGAACAGCGGCACGTTCGAAAGCTAGGTTGTTCAAAGTAATGGGGATAGCAGAATCGTTGAAGACAGGCGCGTATGATATTGAAAGTTGTATCTGTCATATTTCAGTCAGATCTCCCATTTGCACTCTTTCCGGGAAAACTTCACATCTGTAGGCAGCTTTGTTAAGACAGAGACAAGTTGGATGTGGTATCTCGAGAAGAATTTAAACTACATGTCAAAGAACGGTGAACTGAAAGGCTCACAGGAGAGAAGAATCTATCCTGTTCTCGTGTACAACTCCACCTATACCGTCTTTGCGAAGATCTTGCCATGTCTTTATGTCCTCTTTGAATTCGTCCGGGTGTGCCCCAGCCACATGCTCTGCTATGTACCGTTTGGCCGCCTGTTTGATATCAATTGGATAGGTTTTCTTGAATGGAATAGACAGGAGGTTGGACATAGCTCCCAGTAGACGCCACAAAATAGTTGAATTTCAAAGAGAAGGATTTGAGAGAGAAAGGCAAGTGCGGCGATTAGTTTCAACCTGTTCAGAGTCGATGGTAAGAACCTAATCTCCGCACGTGATCTTATCAGATATCTACTTCCTCTCACTATCGTCCCAATGTCAGTGGCAGCGAAAATTGTGTCTTTATCGACGAGATTTCGGGTAGTCATCTTCAATTTTAGGGCAGTTGGAAAATCCTGATTTCAGAATTCAGTTAGGGTAAAGTAAGCTAGATGGGTTCTCTGATTATCTCACAAGCATCAGCAATCAACCCTCCTATACTGGTATCTCTCAACAATCCCTTTAGCAATAGCTTTGTCACCACTAGCGATCTCAGCGCGTCTGTGTATCTCGCAGGAATTTCTTCAAGCTAAGCGACAGACCGATCGCGCACGGCGGCGTGGGATTGAGACATGATTTTAGAAATTGGGCGGAATGTAGTCAGGCTCTGCCCATTAGGGATGGAACCTTTAAGAATCGTAAACAAGCACGCGTAGTCTCTAGAATGGAAATGAGCATCGATGCTCCAAAGTTTGAAAAGATCGTGAACATGGTGGATTGATTCTCTTTACCAATGTCAATAACCGTATCGGATATCTCCGAGCCCTTCTTTCACTCTGATTCACTCAGAGTAATTCTACATTATTGCCCAGTGTCCTTTCCCATGTCCATTACAACAGGTCGACAATCTACTCATACCTCAAAGGGGCGAAAATAAAATCTTTTCTTCGATTCGTCGCATTTTTGCTCGCATGCCGAGAACATGCCGAGGATTATGCACGCGCCGAGTGTGGCGCACCTTCGCACATCGAGGGCGCGTCAAACTCTTTACCAAATAGACACTTCGAACGCATTGGAACAAGGGCGCTAGCTTGTGTATATTCTTAATATCTATGACTATGTCTTTTTAGTTACAGTACATTGCTGCCGCTATAGGTCCGACAGGAATTCGCACCACCGCCGGGGACGTGTTCCTTCAGCATTCCGTTTCCTTCATATTCCGAATCCTTGTAAGAACGTCGTACAAGTACCTGAAACGATTCCAGCTGCACAGAATAAAGGTAACATTAAACGAGAGCGGTGCTGTGGATGCAAATGAAATATGTGAATTCCATTGACAGAAATCATGTTTCCGAGTTTGTCATTCACCTCAAGCCGCCGTTGTGTGTATATGATCTGCATATGCATATCTGGGTCTTCGGAATCAATTAATTTAGTTACCTGCTACATGTTGTCATCCGGCTTTGGACTCCCAATTACCTGGTAGGGCATTTAATACCGCAGCAGCTTAACACATGCATCCGTCGTTCAGGCTGCGCTGTACATAATCTTTGAGTGCACGATTAGCATCCCGGTTGCTTCTGTTCGCTTCTTATTGATTTCGAACAAAGAGTTTTGTGAGAAAAGTACCCATCGGATGGATGGAAAAATTAAATTTCTTTGCAAGCCTTCTCAAGATTGCTAAAGATAGTCGCCAACATGGAGCAGGTGGCCGACCGGTGACCTGCTTTGTGGATGCTCGATGAGAATTTCTAGCTATCCTATATATTTTAAGTAACAGCTTGCGACTGAAGCATTGAATTCTTTTTCTTCTGGCCGCTACAATATAATGACAATCGGTTCGATATGAATTCCACCGCGAAGACTCCTTGTCGCTGCTGGAGTTAGAAGAACTTCGGTCATTGACCAATCCCGACGATTTGAATCCCAGGCCCGGTATTCTGGCTATTTGAATTCTCTAAAGCTAAAGACCAGCTGCTTTACTCTGTCATCCATCCATTTTAACGAGTTCAATCGATTTCTGGCATTTGTAAATGGCAGGCGCAACCATCGGAATACTCGAGATGCCCAGCTTGCCTGATCAGAGTTAATGTTGTGCTGACTTCCCCATTCAACTGCCTTTACCCCTCTGAGTAGGAAACACGCTTATATCCTTCTCTGGTGAAAACGATGGTGTGGACGGGCTGTTACGGGTCGGCGCCAGGATTCGGCTATGACTATGCACACCTTGTTTCTAACTGTGGCACAAGTACTCGAGGAATTTGACTCAGAACTGGTTATAGGCGTAACCTTAGGCGGGTGCCTCGCACTGGAATATGTGCCGCTGTATTTTCTGACTCAAAAGCTTTCCTGCAAGGGGGCCCAGTATGCTGTAAGCATAAAGTAGAGCTATTCATCACAGCATGGGACTCTTTAAAAGGAGAAACTCTACCGTTTCACTCATTCTTATCTTCCTATTTCCCGCAGTAAATCTACTACCTTTACCACTTACAAAACTCTCTACAAATGTCATCAATCTCAGTCTCAAAGTACCCTCCTGGAGGTCGCCCTCCAAACCCATTAATTCCACCTGTACCAAACAATGGAGACGGCCCGAGGGTTCCAAAGGGTTCCAAAGGTTCAAGATAACCTATCCGAGCCAACGCTTTTGATCTATCTTCTGTGATTTGTATGCAAATTACAATTATGGGACGGCACAATGACATGTATTGACTGGTAATTTTTTCTCAGATTGGTCTCGCACGAGCGTCGTTTGGAAAAAAACTTGTCGCGTTATAACGGCGCTCAAGCCTCCGTTTTTGTTCCCCTGCGCTGGACACTACGCTTTTGTTATGAACGCTTACACGGTTTCCCGAATAATTCGCATCCCACATGGCACTACTCTGTAATTCCCATTCCTCCTTGAAACGTATTGGACTATCTCGCTATTCGGATTCCTTTGCATTTAAACTGGGTACCTCATACATATAATCCGATGCATACCTAATTTACAGTACCGTCCATGTAACGCCACTCTTTATAATTATCTCGCTATCAGTTATATAATTTTACAAGTTCCTACTATTCCGTGTGCTCTACAATCCCCCCTTTCTTGTGTTCAGCGAGCGAGTAACAGTATAAAGAGAAAGGTTCTAACCAGCGCCCTTTGAAATAGATCTAACACATTAGCCCTTTAGCCCTTTGGGCTTCTAGACGCTGCGTGCTGCGCGATCGATTTTTTGGTGCTTCAGTCCTGATGACTTCGAGGTTAATCTGGAAAACATTGTCCCCTTGAGTTTCTGAACGCTTCGTGGCTTTCAGGTGAAGAGCAAAGAGGATGGTGGCAGGGACCGAACATACTTACTTGAATTTAACGAAAACAAACAGTACATCATACTCGCGGAGTTGTCGATCGATTGTGCCCACGTGGCAAAAGCCGATCGCACTCGAATGGCCCTGGGGATTTTCCCTGAGTACTGTTTTGCGATTTGACAAGCTGGGGTCCTGAAAGCAAACAAGGACAATTTGGGCAAGTAGGTGGAAATTTTTTTTCTTCCTTGACTCATTGGAGAATACGTCCCCATCCTGTCTTTTCTAGTGGTCTTTTCCATCGCGCAGACTCTCGCGGGCTTGAAATCCGCATCAATATAGCATGATGACTCGAGGGCTCTGCTATTACCCTCGGGATGGGTTACAGATATATGTTTCTGTCGGCTCAACTGCAAGCGGTGCGTTTTCATTCTACTTTTACAGCATCCTTAGTGAGCATACGTTTATTCCTTACTAGATTTGTGTAAAGGTAAGGAAGAGATACTTTGTTCAGGATACGTATACACCGCAAATCTCGTTGGTCCAAATCATTGCATTATCGATTGATCAAGCGTCTGTCAAAGTGCCAGCCGGCGAACGGATAAGGCAGCCTCAATATGACATTCAAGCAGTATTAATGGAACCAGCAAAACTGTGTAACAAAAGAATGGGTATATTATCTTCAATAATTCCTTCTGCAGCACATAAACGGTCCGCGGGCTGCCGATCTAGTCGCTTGGGATCTGCATAATGCAACTACATGCACATCATCTTCACCAATGAATCCTTCCGGGTACCGATTTGTCTCTGAGTCATCCCTCACAGACCTTGGTCCAACGGCGCACTGAAGCTGCGCCAAATACGAAAACGAGTGCAAATGGGAACGCTTTCTGGAACTCTGACAATCGGAATATGGACGTCGTGAACCGGAAAAGGACGCAATCCTCCGAATCCTGAACTTGGGATTCTGTCATACGGCAAGCTGGAATGTGCTATAAAAGCTCTGGATTTTCGAGGCAGATATTCACTCCCATCGTCAACACCCCCGTCGCCTTCAGTCCAGTTTCAGTATGTCGTCCAGTTTGTGCAAAGCGCAGAAGTCTGCACCTGTTCCACCACCCCCACCCATCTCTGATGGTCCTCACGTTCCGCGCGGCTCTCGCCGAGTGATTGAGAGCGCTACCTATATGTCGGACGCGCCAAAGCAAGTTCCACCCCCACCACCACCAGATCTTCCGGACGGTCCAGCTGTCGCCAAAGGCAATGGGCGACTCTCGGCAAGCGCCCTGAATTTCTCGAGACCATCACATCCACCACCGCCTCCAAATCTCCCGGATGGTCCACGTATCCCTCAAGGTACTCACGGATTGACGGCAAACTTTGTTCGTTTTTCCAAATCGGCTCAAAAGCCTCCTCCCCCTCCCCCTCATCTTCCTGACGGCCCACGTGTTCCCCAAGGCAGCCGTCGGTTAAATGCTGTCAATCTCCTGTCCAACGAGCAGAAGTCGAAGTCTAAACCACCCCCGACCCCCCCACATCTGCCAGATGGACCACGGGTACCTGGACCTCGCCGTTTGATAGAGTGTTATTCTCCAGTATACGCGGACTTTTGTAGGCCGCTTCCCCTCCTGATTCCCTATCTTTACTTACTCTGAGATCGCTTTCAGTTTCCAATAATTTTTATCATTCGTCAACCCTTCATCATTCCGCAGACTTTCTCGGCCGCTCCGAAAATACTAGATCATCTACGTTCAACCTTTTGACGGTCTCGGAAACGCGAGCACCACTTGCACAGGGAAACGCTATTCCGTTCATATTCTTCAGGACTAATGGTGTGGATCACATTTAAGCCGAAACCGTTTGCCATCATAGAAGCGACAAATCGGTTACTCGAAACAGTGGCTTCGAAATATATTCTTGTAACTAATATTCACCTCCGATCTTTTCTCGTTATTCTCACTGAACCGCAATATAGCTCTAGTTGAAAACAGTCTCGAAGTGCACAGCATAATATACCCATCATACCTTTCTTATTGTTATCTCTCTCATTGAACGGACTCCGTTTCACTTCAACACTCTCAACTCATTGACTTTTTACGAACGCGACGATTTCTAGACAACTCTCCTTCTCATCATATTCTCCCATGGACAGGCGTAATTAGAATCCTGGTGATACGCGTAGATAGACACATACTGATAATCTTGCTATAATGTAAAAATATTTTTTCTCTTAGTTAGGCGGAATTGAATTCATTAAGGTTACAATACGCATCGATGATTGGCATGATCTTCCGAGCCTCACCGAAGTAATTTAACAGCGCTTAATGATACAGTGAAGAATCTTGCAACCCTCTTGGCTATCTAGCGACCTCGTCCTCTTTATTTGTGTTCCCCTCCTTTATTTTTGCTTAATGCCGGCCTCGCAACGAACTGTTGAGATCTGTCATGTGTCCACAACTTCTTCAGAATCTTTCCTCGTCATCGTCTTTTCTCTCAAAAATAAAGAAATACTGCCCAATATGTACATAATTGCCTCGTGTGTGGGGAAACATGTCCATCTCTGAAACACTTTCCACAGATGCGGATTGAAGTTCATTGAAATTTCCGAATTCCGACAACGCTTTCCGAACATTGGTTTTCGGTTTTGTGTAATCTCGGATCCAAGAAGAAGTGTACGTTCGTAGAACAGCGTGATGAAGGGAAAGCAATTCCGGTGTCTGTATCAATTACTACGTCGATGCGCCATGGGCAGCGTCGTCCGCATCAGCCTCACGGATGCATTAGCACGGGCGTCTAAGTCATTTGATGCATCACGTGATCGACCATTGCCACGCGATCTGGGCGCGTTGGGCGCCAAGTTTCGATGCGAACACTTCTTTGGATGTCTGACGACGTATAGCCATGTTATTTGTCCCCCAGAACCAAGAAGAATAAAATTCCATATCTAATGGGCATAATAGCTCTGCGTTTCAGCAAGATCCGTTGGCACTCGAACTGAAGGTGCTCTCAGGCTTTTTTATAGCTTCTGAATCGGTCCGTATGCCTGAGGTCTATGTTCTATTCGTTCGGACATGCCCGAAAGCTTTCACCTTTAATAAGTGGCTATTCAGGCTGCTGTCAGTTTGAAGTAACTGGCTTATTTTTAATCGCACAGGAAAGCTGATTGATATCGAGGGTGAAAGTCACTCATGATCCATATAGCAAAGCTATCTTAGAGCATGCCCAGAGTTGTAGTCCAACTAAGCCCAATCACATTCGGTATAGACGCATTATAGAATGGAAGTCTAGGTGTACTGAGACAAAATATTTTTCCGACTTGTCAGAGTAAAGAGATGATAAAGGCAACATAATAGAGATAATTCCTCACGGGTTTCTGTTCAGAATGTAGAGATAAAGAGTTCTGCACACGTTAGATACTGCGGAGTACAAGCCAAAGAATTCTTCTAATCTAGTGAGATGGTGTGCAGACAAACGAGCGTGAAAAAAGCGAGTCAATCAACTATGATAGTGAGCCCCACGTTAGCTAGCCGGCAAGCTTACCCCCCAAATTCTGACCAATTGTACTCTTTACATCGGAGAATCGAGAGCTTTGATTTTCTGCCCGCTTCATCATGAAAAAGACCGCGTTTGGCGGGCCCAATGTTGATTGAACCGATTAAGATCAGGGCCACCTAAACACATATTGAGGAAAAAGTAGAAGCTTGTTTCTGAAATTGATTTATTCGAGTTGTTCTTTAAGAGGTAGCAGAGTATTATCGTTTCGTATGTGTTTTGCATCGCACTCGGAACATGATAAAGCGGCCCTGAGGAAGATATGATCAGTGTCGAAATCGCTTACGGCATGTGCTGATGGAAGTATTTTCACAAAAAAAATCAGAAGGGGACCAAAGTAATCAGTGTCCTTGCAAGCTCCACACCAATTACGGCTATGTTCGAATTTGTCGAGTCAGAGGCAGTAATGTAGAGTACAATTCAATGACTCGGTTGAGATTTCGAGTTAACGAGTATGTGCAAAGGAATCCTAGTAAAACGCAGCGCTGAACATGATAGTATCCTTAATCAGTATCGGCACCGGGAACAGCAGCTACTGGCAGACCAATTTGTTCTGAGAAAAAAGTCTGGGTGCTCCACTCTGCGGTAAGGTCGAATGTCGTGCATTTCAAGGAGCTCAGTCTGCTGAGGCGCAGCGTCTATCGAAAGTCGTACAAACCTCCCCGTTTCCATCGGTCTGAGCGCATACCTTTCAGTAGGATACTCGTATACGCACGAGTCAATGATTAAAAGAAGTAGATTTCCCGCTGAGAAAGAACACATTTGATGCTGAGATTATAGAGCTCCAATGCGTCGCCGAGGTCACCGAACTGGCGCCTCTTTGGCGTATTAGTATGTGGTTAGCTCGCCAGATTTTTTTTCAGAGCATTTTTACAGACAATTGATATGTCAGTAGAGCTGCGTAGATGGATGCCAGTTCTTACGATGACAGTCGCGATTTTGCTGACAGTGCCGATGCCACGATTACAGGGAGAATTTTGCACTGGAACAGTGGAAGATATGGTGGACAAGAGGGTTCAGGATGCTGCGGGTGTGGTCGATTCCAACAAACGTTGAAACTCTCCATTTGTGGAGGTTGGAACGGAGGGTCAGGACTAATTGGCCTGCTACTGCCAGGTAACACCATAAAAGAGGTGTATCAATCGTTTGGTCTTCTGATTGTCCACATAGAACAGATATAATTATTGCACACTGCACTCTGCTTGAAAGCAAAGCGATGCTGGACGGGGTCGTTATCAGATGTATGATGGACGGAGGAGCGATGGCGGATGTTGATTGAGGTCAGACGTGATATGGACAGGGACAAAAGAAAAAAAAGACACAGGCCATGTCGAGCAAGGGCACAGCCACCGTGGCTACTGAGAATTCATCAGCGGTGGTTTTGCATCTTTCACTCCCTCTCCGACGTTCCTTTTCCTGTCCAAATCGATACCCACCCCCCGCCGCCACCAAACCTCCTCAGCATTCTCGCTTCACCGATTCGCTCAACCAGAGCGCTGGTCTCGTTTCGGTCCCTTATCATCGCTCGACTCGCTCGGTTTCCCAACCTCATCACGCCCTTTTTGTACTCTGTCTCTCGCCCCTCTTCGATACCTGGCCAACCTTACACACGAACATAATGTCTTATCCTGATACACCCACGTCTCCTTCTGGGATGTCGTCGCCCAGGCGTCTCACCAACAGGAACACAAACCGCTACAGCGTTACCGCGCTTTTCAGTATGGCTGCAGAGCAGGATGTCGAGGTGGAGGATGACCTGGCTCGAGGTGCGTTAGCTCACTAGCTTGAAGTCCATGTTACACCGAATGAACGTTCCATCGTAGCCCAGAAACGACTGCGTGACTTGAAGAGCAAGATTTCCGCACAGTCCAAGAAGAATTTTGTCCTCGAACGAGATGTGCGATATCTTGACTCTCGAATCGCCCTTCTCATTCAGAACCGAATGGCATTGGACGAGGTAAAGCAGACAATTGGCATTTTTCAAATTACAGGCATGAACTGACGTTGGGCGGTTAGCAACGGGAAGTGGAACGGACACTGGAAGAAGTTGATC
This sequence comes from Pholiota conissans, assembly GCA_015484465.1. Lineage (NCBI taxonomy): Eukaryota > Fungi > Basidiomycota > Agaricomycetes > Agaricales > Strophariaceae > Pholiota > Pholiota conissans. Next base: position 58,257 of record MU155247.1, read on the forward strand.
CCACAGAAGGTCACTATCCCGACGACCGCAAGATTCAACAATACTCCAACCTCTTCTTCCTTCTCCAATCGGAGCCACGGCACGTCGCAGCACTCTGCCGGCTGGTATCCCTTTCCGAAATCGACACACTCCTCCAAACGGTCATGTTTACACTTTACGGAAACCAATACGAAAGCAGGGAAGAGCACCTTCTCTTAACTATGTTCCAGAGCGTACTTTCCGCTCAGTTCGAAACGGCCACAGAGTTTGGATCTCTTCTGAGGGCAAACACCCCTGTGTCTCGCATGATGACGACTTATACCCGCCGTGGCCCCGGACAGAGCTACCTGAAGAGCGTTTTGGCCGAACGTATCAACAGCTTGATTGAGCACAAGGACCTGAATCTCGAGATCAACCCCGTGAAAGTATGTGTCATCTGCTTGACAAGAGATTTAGACTGCTAATTATTACTATCAACAGGTTTACGAACAGATGATAAATCAAATTGAAGAAGAGACGGGCTCTCTTCCACCCAATCTTCCCCGAGGAGTAGCGCCAGAGATTGCCGCTGAAAACCTTGATGTCCAAGCTATCATTGCTCCACGTCTAACCATGCTTATGGAAATCGCCAACAGCTTTTTGCTCACAATCATCGAAAGCATGGAAAGTGTGCCTTACGGCATTCGATGGATTTGCAAACAGATCCGCAGTTTGACTAGAGTATGTCATTTCAGTTTTACCTGCCGGTGTGGTTACTCACTCCACTGCAGAGGAAATACCCGGAAGCTACTGACTACGCTATTTGCTCACTCATTGGCGGTTTCTTTTTCCTACGGTTCATCAATCCTGCCATTGTCACACCACAAGCTTATATGCTTGTTGAAGGTGCTCCAGCGAAGCATCCTCGCCGAACGTTGACCCTCGTATGCGTCTCTTGTCTTGGAATGCACCGCCAAGCTTACATTTAAATTTAGATTGCGAAGATGTTGCAAAATCTGGCCAATAAGCCTTCATATGCCAAGGAGGCATACATGATGACACTCAATCCTTTCGTTGAAAATAACAAGGCCCGTATCAACCAATTTTTGAATAACTTATGTGAAGTTGGAGACTTCTACGACACACTTGAGGTTTGTAACGCTCATTCAGTGCTTTTCCTTTCATTCGCTCAAACTTTTTCTATCTAGATGGATCAATACATGGCCCTCTCGAAGAAGGACCTTATGATTCATATCACTTTGAATGAGTTGTATAACACGCATTCCTTAATTCTTCAACACATTGAAACTCTGGTAAGTTATCTTGTAATCGTAATTTGAGTTCTGCCTCTAAAGTTCGTTAGTCTCCAAATGATAAACAACATCTACGCATTTTAACGGATGAGCTGGGTCCTGCCCCTCCACAAGTGCCTCGTAAAGAAAATCGGACCCTGGAGCTCAATCTCTACAGTCGTTGGGAAACTCCGGTGCACGATCTCCAGAGCGCTCTTATGGACTCCATTTCTTCGAGCGACATGCTATACATGGAAACAAAATCCATTTTTGTTCAACTCATTCGATCGCTGCCGAACGCAGCAAGCAAGCAACCTTACAATCTCGCAGCGATTGCGGAGCGCGCTGCCACGACGAAGGATGCCGTTCTCGTGCGCAAGGGCATCAAGGTCAAGGAAATGCTGCGCGAGCTAGAAGAGCAGAAAGTCGTCGAGGCTGCAGATGGTTATAGGCTGATGCAGGAAGAGGTCGCCGCAGAGCTTGTCCACCTTGGAAACCTTCGGGAGAAGGTGGTATTAGAAACCAAGTCACTGGAGGCCGTATACAAGACGATCTGTGATCACAACAACTATATGAGGTCGCAATTGGAGCAATACAAGGCATATCTGCAAAATGTGCGTCTCACAGCATCCAAGGAAAAGGGAAGCTCTACGGGCGTCGGAGTTGTCACTGTTGGAGGCAAGGAGAAGAAACCTGCGAAAGCAGTGGTTCTTGGACCATATCGCTTTACCCACGCGCAACTAGAAAAGGAGGGCATCATCGTGGAGAGCAATGTTCCGGACAATCGGTGAGTTTCATTTTCCTTCTATTCCGTGCATAGTATCGTATGCCAAACCATCTTTTTTTTATTCAGGCGTCCGAACATCTACTTCAACATCACGTCACCGACTCCCGGAACGTTTATCATTGCCCTGCACTACAAAGGCCGGGAAAAGGCAATTCTTGAAATGGATCTCAAAATTGATGACCTGTTGGAAAAAGTAAGCCTGCGCCTCTGGGCGTCATTTTTGCGTGTCCTTGGAGGGGCGCTGCCGTGGAAAAATGCTAACCTGTCACCTCTCACAGCAAAAAGACAACAAGCATCTCTTGGACTTGGAATATGTCCAACTAAACGTGCCAAAGGTTTTAGGGCTCCTGAAGAAGGTTTTCGCGAAGCGGTGATCTAATTCCGCGCCGTCGCTGCATTTCACCCCACTGCCTTCATTTTTACCCGATGCAGCAGCTCTTTTTTTCTTCCTTCGTTTTCCTCCTTTTCCCGGTTTTCTCTTTATTATGATTATGGCGCTACCTATTTCTTGATTATTTTCGCATTTCATATTTTTCATTTTTATTTGCTACCCCTTGTCGATATCGTGTCGAGTTCGTTCATATTAGGCGGCTCTTATATCCTCTCTTTCCGCTCTCACTTCATTTTTTCCTCGTATACCGGATGTATCATTTTTAACTGTGTAACACGCCCTCTGAAACCTCTGTTGTCTCTATATTTCTTTATATATGGCGTTTCCAGTCCAGCTCAACTTTGATTTGCAGCGTTGACCATCGATCGTAACGCCGAGGTCATGTGTATTTTTGGCTTGGCCGTCACGGCCAACGGAAACTCTCTTGAGTCTTGTGAGCGGACTGACTGCATACATGACGGCCATCCTGACCGTTTCTCACTAATCCACATCACCACCATTCGCTTGCATCCTTCCTCTCTTTCTTTCTCATTATCTAAGCCTTTGGAACACCGTATTTTTGTCCTGCGAAATCTATTCACGGGACGACTATTTTCTCACTGACAACTATCAACACAACAAGGGCGCCCGAACGATTTGCCTCACTTTCTTGATGTCTCTGGTCTTGTAGCAGACTTTCAAACCCTAAAGACAACGAATCGCACTCCGATATTGCCATGCACCTATCGTTTGGTTTACTCCGCCCAGAGAAACGCGGGCGCAGTGCTTTGGCCGCTTTCGTTTTGTTGCTCGGAGCTGGGGCAGCGGTCGCGGAAGACGGTGGCCGTTTGCTACCTCGAGCTCGCTCAGATCCCGTCACTCTTCCGATTCATACGCTGCATGCCCGGTCACCTGCAGATAATACGACGTTTGGAGGAGGATTGAGCTCGGTTACGTTGACCTCGGATCGGCAGTGCGTCTTCATTTTCCCCTTTGCATAGCGACGGCTACATTAACCGTATTTGCAGGTCGTACTACACCGTCATCAAAGTAGGAGCGCTGAACTTCCGTGTTGCATTGGACACTGCGTCTGCCGATCTCTGGCTTGTTTCGACCGGATGCGAGACGGAGTCGTGCAAGAAAGTTCCTCGATATCCCTTAACGTATCAGAGTTCCACTTTTGTTTCTTTGGATGGCAATGCTACGGAATTCAGTGCGAAATATGCGGACGGTACTGGTGCGTTCATTATTTTGTTTTATTTAGTTGTACGATTGCTAATCGTCTGCAACATCGTAGCAATCTCCGGGTTCGTAGCTGCGGAGACTATCGGTGTGACTAATTTGACACTCCCGAATCAAACTTTCGGTGCGCTTCCTTCCCACCTTCTGACGCTGCGCTAACTGTATTCATAGCGGTCATCACAAACTCCAATGTCTCTCTTGTGGATCAAAGTAGTGGGATCATGGGCCTCGGATTCCCTCGTCTTTCGTCAATCTCCAGTCCATCGTTCAACTGTGTGTAACATTTTTGCCATTCTCTTTTCATATCTATTAACCGACGAATCTTTTTTCCAGCTACACCTTTTTTCGCTACCCTTGCCAGAGAAGGTCGTCTTGAATATCCGCTATTCGGCCTCAGTTTAACTAACAATTTCACTGGCGCACTGACCTTGGGTCTGTCCACTTCTTTTTCCTGCTCAGAATGAGTTCTTACACATTTGCAGGTGCCATCGACTCTGCTGTTGTTGCCAATATCAGTCATATAGGATGGAACAAAGTAGCTGAATTTTCCCCCTTCGCTGCGGAAAGCAACGTATCTAGTTATCTGCAATGGGCTATTCCTATAACGGGCATTTCGGTATGTTTTGCATGATGTTTTTCAGACGTTGATAGACACTTACATTGCCTTGGAAAAAAGGTCAACGGCAGCCAACTCACCCCCGTCCCTACATATCCTAACATCAACCGGAATTCATTGGCATTATTTGATATGTAAGTTGTCCATAAGGCATTCTGACATCTCATTCGTGTCTAACATCGCATTTTAGTGGAGCGCCTGGAATCTATGGTCCATACCAAGACGTGAGTCTCCTCGACATTCTGAAAGATTTTCGTCCCTTAATATGTCTAGGTTTCGCGCATATATTCCATGATCGATGGTGCCCGGTTGGTCGATACCAACGGGCAGTGGATTGTCCCTTGTGATACCACGGTCCCAATGGCTTTTACTTTTGGGTATGTCACCCGATAGACTACAGCGACTTTGAATTTATTTGGCGATACAGACAACGCAATTATACTATAACGCCTACTGACTATATCATTGGACCGGCTTCTGGGAACCCTAACTTGTGTTTATCTTGGCCGATGTCCCTTCCACCGAGCTCTGACGGCATTGATTGGCAGATTGGTTCGTGTTTTTTTTTTTTTTTTTCGACATTTAATTTTCTTCCTTTTTTCTGACCCGTATCTCTAGGCGCCGCATTTTTAAGGACTGTTTACTCGATCTTCAGGTATATCTTACTGTTGTCTAATCACTCGTTCTACTTGACTCAAGGTGCTTCAGTTTCGGAATCAACGCAAAAGAACCCCCCTTGATTGGTCTCTACCCTCTCCAAAATGCCACCAACTCCACTCAACCTCAAACTCCCGATGCCATAGCTTCCTTCATCTCTGCTAACTCTGAAACCGTCACTACCACTCTCCCAAATTTCATACTACCAACACCAACATTTACCACACCACCCTATGCATTGAACACATCCGTCTCGACGACTTTAGGAGGAATCTTGACGTCTGGTCTTGCCAATGGCACATACAGTGCCCTATTTGGACAAAAAACTACGCTTGCCAATACCACGGCGATGCCAATGATCACTCCTCCGCCTACGGTCGTCACTTTGGTCGTGACCGACGCCGGTGGGGATGTCTCCACGACCACGTCCTCTCGTGTGATGATGAGCGTCACCCTCGGGTTGCCAAGCGCCAATGGTGCTGTTTCGATGCCTATCCCACCGATGATGCAGGCGCTATCATGCATTCTGATCGTGTGGGCTACTTTATTTGTTCAGACATATTAACATTCACATACATATTACTCTTCGTTTTAACTTCGTCGCGTTGGACATGTACATTAAATATTGCATATTTATTTGTAGGAGATGTATTGATACATTCAAGTCGCCGTAGGTGAAAACAGCTGCGCATAGGGCGAGCCTAGGATTAGAAGTAGTCAAATTTCAATCAACAGTTATCCGTGAAGAAATGGGCCGACTATATTGGACTACTACGCGATTTTGAAGGTCGAGCAGATTTATCTTTGGGTTGCGATGTCGAGGCTTCTCTCTTCAGATGCTCTGGTGCTAGCTTGGATTGGCGCCACCAAGAAGGGATATATTCTTGGACTCTGTCATCCCTCGCAATAAGCTCCTTGAGATACGCTTTCTTTCTTTGTTCAGGCAAGCCTTCGGTGTCCTAAAGGATATTGGATTTAGTGATGAATAGCAGGTGATATCAACGAGAGAGTCCTCACTAGTTTATTCCATTCAGAGAAGGATTTTTTCACTTGGACAAGCCTCAGCACCGCCTCTATTTCTTCCGCTTTGAGTGGCCTTATACAGGCATCCTCGTCTGTTCTTAATGGAGGCATTGTTGCAAGTTTCTTGGCGTGTATTTTCGCCGTACGTTGCCAGATGACTAAATCATTCCACGGTAAATACAGTGAAACTCAACAAGAAATGTCAGATTCACTTTTGATCTCACTGTCTTCGTGGTCTTTGTCTGGATCGTCGACAGCGGTGATCAACTGTGCCTATATATCAACTGGGTTAGCTAAACAAACGCTTCACAATAAAACGGTTCATGGGCATACTTGCATCCCGAAAGCTTGCAACACAACTGTGGCCTCCTCGTCATCGTTCCTAGAACGGAGATCTATAGTATAGACTGGAACCATCACCGGAAATACTGCATACTATGGATAATGTGTCGGCGCTCAGAGCTGAAGTTCAATATTGACTCACGAATTCCGGCTTGATACTATCTAGCAAAACCAGTATATTAGTACCGTCAAGCTGTATAGGCGTTTTGCTATATTTCTTTGCCAAATCAAAAGGGGAGAATGGCGATACAGTGAATGGCAAGCATTGAGCATCCATTCCAAAGGGTTTTATACAGTCAATTACAGGTTTCGTTTCAAGCTCCTCGATTTTTGGGAGGGAAAAGAAGGCTCTGCTTGCGTATTCGGATAGGGGTGTGCCTGTATCTCTTTTGCATGAATTACAATTCTCTAGGAAATGAAGGACGTTATTTACCTGGCAGGTAACTGGAGGTAATTTCAGCATCCAACTTTCAGAGGAACGAAGAAACATACCCGTCTGCAATTGTTAATTTTTTGGCTGATAACTGTCGTATTTGCGTCAAACAACGATGTAAACTGAGATGATATGATGCGGCGCACCCGTTTGTCTTCCTTCAACACCGCCATGAAATCCAAAAGGGCGAATACCTTCCACATCGGAACGTAAACCGCTTTGACGCGCAATGGGTTATTCCGGGTCTTGTATTTCACGTAAGGTCGACAAAGGTAATGGGTGTAAGGCCTGAGAGCGCTGGGCAGGAGACAATATATGGTGAAGAGAAATTCATTGTTATCAATGAATTCTACGGTTTCTGCTATAACTTGAGCGTCCCGAGGTTTCACTTGAAAAGGATACGCTAGAAAACTACGTTAAATTTCCAACAGTATCTTGAGGGGAAGAACGTCTCACCGGTGACTTTTGTGAAGGTTTGTCCCCAAAAAGACGATGGAGTTCTTATTGTTGAGATGGTAGTGGTGGTAGACTTGGGTGTTTTGGGTGAAGCTTTAGAGTTTGTGGCATATCGTCGCCCGAGGAGCTTCAGTGCGCAACTTGCGCGTGGTATTCGCACCAACATCGCACCTTGCCAAACGTTGCTTGAACCGGATTTTGGGAAACGGAGGTTGACGGGAAACCGGGCCGCCTCAAATATATCACGTGGACGAAGCACTTCGATCACTCCTCCGCTATTTTGATCGGACACGTATACCAGAAATTTAAGGAAAGTGGCCTTGCTACGTAGCGACTGTTCCCCGCATTCTCTTTCTCTTTTGTTTCCTTGCTTTTCTTCTCTTTTGTTCATGTTTCTACCATCTTTTCTGGTGGTTCTGGTTCTCGCTGCACTTGTGGTCGCGTCTGACTTCTACAAGATTTTGGACGGTGCGTCATTGTTCAGAAACTTGCTTGATCGAATAGCTAACTTTATCGTATGACTGCAGTACACAAGTCGGCTTCGGATAAAGATATTAGGACTGCGTACAAGAGACTCAGCAAGAAGTATCACCCAGACAAGAATAAAGATCCAGGCGCAGAGAACAGATTCGTTGACATCGCGCGAGGTACATTCGCTTTGGGAGCTTCTACGTGACCTTGTTCTGACGATACGAAATTCCACAGCATACGAAGTGCTTTCAGATCCAACTGTAAGTGATCAAGATAGTACAAATCATAGTGCTCTAACGATATTCGGTCATAAGAAACGTCAAATATATGATCGACATGGAGAAGTGAGGTCTAACACGCGTATCCGAATGACGGCACTCTGACAAGGCACCATAGGAAGGACTGAAAGCTCATGAAGGAGGCCAAAATCAACCGAATCCCTTCGATGTTTTCTCCAACTTCTTCGGAGGACGTACGTTTTTGCCGCACTTATCTCAGACAGTATGTTTTTGACCATGTCTCTAGAACATCAGCAACAAGTTCGCCGCGGTCCCTCGTCATTAACTGAGTTTGAAGTATCGCTGGCGGATATGTAAGTTTGGCTTTTGAGAACATCTGCATGTGTATTCATTTTGAACTTGGAACAGATACCAAGGAGCCAGCATAGACGTGAGCTTTCAGGATTCCGACATCAACCCGGATGCTTACTGAATATTGGCCATCTAGTTTATGATAAAGAAACGTATTTTATGTGACCACTGTAGAGGATCAGGAGCCGCATCGGACGGCGACATCCACACATGTACGGGCTGCAATGGTGCTGGTGTTAAGCTGGTTAAGCAACAAGTGCGTAGCGTGCCTGCTATATTTTGCATGCATCTTCAACAATGTTTTCTTAGATCTTCCCCGGAATGTTCGCCCAAAGTCAAGTAACATGTAATGAATGTAGTGGACGAGGGAAAGTCATCAAGAAAGTTTGTCCTCATTGCCATGGTCACAAAGTTGTCGACCATACCGCGCATTATACCTTAGAAGTCACGCCCGGTATGCCAGAAGGCCATGAAGTTGTATTCGAAGGTGAGGCCGACGAGAGCCCCGACTGGGAACCTGGCAATGTTGTCCTCCGAGTACGGAGCAAGAAGGAGAAGGGTGGATGGCGAAGAAAGGAGACAAGTCTGTATTGGAAAGAGACGATTGGCGTTGATGAGGTTCGTCGGTTTGAATACTCGATATTAAGGATACTAACGGTTTCTCCAGGCATTGCTTGGTTTCGAGAGGAATATCACTCTTCTCGATGGTAGCAATCTGGAGCTAAAAAGAAAAGGGGTGACCCAGCCAGGCAAGTGATGCACAGCTAAATGAAATACGTGTCTTGGAACTTATTTGTGTAACTGTCGTTAGGCTTTGTGCAAGTGATCAAAGGCGAGGGCATGCCATCATTTGGCAGAAGGGATGTGAAGGGTGATTTATTTGTCGAGTACAACGTGGTTCTACCCGTTGAAGTTTCACCGGAGCTACGGAGGAGTAAGTCCCGTTTCTTTCCTATTGGCGTCGTCAGTTGCTACCGGACTGTTCTTGCATGTCCTCCATCCGGGGTTCCATGTTTTGGATTAATTTGCTGACTTCCTCCCCTCCTTCCCTCTCCTAGAACTAACGGATGCCTTCCGACAACCATCCTCTACCCATGACGAGCTATGATGTATTCATTAGAGTATTTTAATCCAGGACATATTTATGATTATACATTCACCTATTCTTCGACCCTCTTAAGCAGTCGACATTTTCGTGAAGCTGTACGACAGCATCAATCCGCGATCCATGGGCGCTGACGATATTGCCTTGCCTCCGTTTTATCCTCCGAGTCTCAATGTTGCTACCTTCAAGGAGTGGACGGAGAATGATGCGCCCAGTGTCAGTAACATTGCGCTTCATGAACAAAACGCGATACGTGCGTTCTACTTCTTCCACAATGCGAAAATCCATACACAAATTTTGATAGAATCGAATTCTCCGACGGGGCCAGTGGACAGGATTCGGGCAGGAGCACAAGGTATGATAGCCAATAATAACTTATTTTCGCATATCGATTCATCGTAACAGAGGCCACCTACCATCGCTCACATCAAACCTTAAGATGAGCAATCAGACTGAGCTAGTGTCAAATTTTCAATGAAATCTACCTGTGGCAGCAGTTGGGAACAATATTTGAGGAGGGTCGGATCACCCGGGAATTGCTATTCGCAGAGCGCCTATGGGGAAGATCATATGATCATGGACCAACAACTTTTCCATGAATTCAAGAAATCTGAAAGGATATAAATGACTATTGAAGCCTCTATTCAGGCTCACAACTTCGAAACTCTCACTACACTGCGGCGTAGTCGACAGCCACGAACGCCACCGCGGTGAGTACAAATCACTCTAGCTGAAGCTCTCCGTAGGAATTTTTGATAGACATTCAGTTTCTGGTTTCCATGACCATTCGGACACTTTCATGTGGGATATCATGGTTTCTTTCCGGAAGGGCCACTGATCAATCATCGCAATGGTGAGTTCTCCGCGACCAAAAATAACGCTACTTATGATGCCAAGCACGTCCAAGAGCATGCTTTCTGCTCAACAGCGAAGTAAAAATAGCCCGAATGTGCCAGATTGGAGAATTCGTAGGGAATCTATCTGCCAGATGCTACAGTGGGCGGTGGTTTGCTGCAGCACGACTGTCACATATGTCAGTCAAAGCTCTGCTGTACCAATTCAGTGGGTCTCTCCGTGAATTAATCATTCGGGGCATTTGCTGACGAGCTGCTTTGCCGATACCCACACTTTGCATATAAATACCGCAGGGGATGGACGAGGGAAAGCATCAATTCATCCTTTCTTCTCTTCTTTCGTTCTTCGTTCTTCGTTCTCGCTCTTCGCTCTTTGTTCGGCCAGGTTGCCCATCCACAATCTTTGCACATTTGTTTAATCTCCTCAGGGTAGGCCTTACATACCAGCTCAAAGCAAGTGAGTTTTTTCCTGCTTAAATCCAATGGCACACTGGGACTCATTCGATTCTTTAGACTTCGTTTTATTGCCCATCTTCAATCAATCATCATGTTCTCCAAATTCGCTTCCATCGTCATTGTCGCTCTCTCTGCCCTCTCCAGCGTCTCTGCTGCTGCTCTCCCTACCTCTTCTGACCTTGGTATGTATAATTACTCATCTATATATAGAACTCGGCGCTTAACTCTGTTTTACTCAGTTGTCCGTGGTGGATCTCACTCATTCGACAACTATGGAGGATTCAACTCCATGAGCTCCTTCGATAACTTCTATGGATCCGACAACTTCGACAACAGCCACTTCAGCGAGAGCTCCATCACTGTTGTGAAGGAGAAGGAACTCGTCTGCCACTCGCAGAGCATCGAGATCATCCAACAGCGTCTCCTTGTCCTCCAGGAGATGGCTAAGCGGTTAGTGCAGGTTATCTCCCTTCCGTATCGCAAAGTGCTCATTATTATTCTCCTCTAGCATCATCACAGAGCAGGTCTGCGAGGTCGAGACCCAGACCATCGTTTTCGAGCAATTCCACTCCAGCATGCACGGTTTCAGCCGCGACCTCAGGCGCTTCTCTGGCCGTGGTGTTGGCTACGACTCCGCCATTGCCTCGCACTTCAGCAACTTCTACGAGAGCGACGGCTCGCTCAGCACGAGCGACTTCGGTTTCTCCGGCCAAGACCTCGGACACTCCTACGTCATTCCCACCGGCAACAACTGGAGTGACAGCCGCTCGCGCTCGTCCGTCAACAGCGCTTACTCCGCTGCCCGCTCTGCCGTCACCAAGTTCTAAGCGTCTCATTTTTCGGCTTGGAACATTAAATTATTGACTTTAAAACCTGGGCTTCGCCTTGACGAGGCATATGGCTCGAGCGCGACTTTTTCTTTCGGGTGTCTTTCGTGATGATTTTATGGACAATATACCTAGTTTACGGACGATTGATTTGTAAACGATTCGCCTAATAGCCTTGGGTTGATTTTACACTCCTGGTCTTTTTTTTTTTATATACACATACCTTTGTAACCTTTTTTTATCAATGCGTAGTTGCATTTTACCCCTACATCCCGCATTGGAATTCCACATCGGTAGAACCGCAGACTTAACAAGGTAAATCATTACTCACTCGTTGCTCTAGGGCAAGTTAATGACACTATTCGCCATGTCGCATTGGAGGATGACCGGGATTGGACGGTTATTTTTCTCATCAGATGGTACAGGTGGTGAATATTCAGGTTCGTCTTTGACAGAAAATATCCACCTTCGATCGAGTGCAACCGCTTAAATTAGATAAGGACATAGGCTCCGTCTCGAAATGAAAATATTTGAGAGTAAAATGTCCTTATTTAGACCACCACGTTTGGAAGACTTGAAGCCTGAACGCAACGAAGTAATGGATAGCCAATTATTTTGATCGTTGTCGAAAGCAAGTCAGAGACTGGCTCTGAGCTCACCATTTCTGTTCTTTCGCTGTTTTTAATGTATTTCGTGCATTATGCTCCTTATCATAGATGGGACCTGAAAGTCGTTGCGGGTGCACACGGCGAATTGCAATTCTTCGCCTTTTCTTCTAGAAAGGGTTGGAAATTCTGGTGTATGCCTCGGAATTGATACAAGTTGCAAGGGAGAATACCCGCCATATCCAAAGGTGTCGTCATGTTTGTTAAGCAGCCATATAGGGCTGGGTTAGATTGGTATTCCGAGATGTTACAAACGTGTGATTGGTACCGGTCAGTCTGGGCTGTGAGATACATAGGTTTTTAACTGCGAGATTGGTCACGTGATTCTCTAGTCTACTGAGCTTTTTTGCCGTTCAAATTGCTGTTATATACCTGTTATATACATATTTCCAAAGTATCCAACATGTTTTTATCACATTTGAATGTAACTATCAATGCTTCATTCACCAGGTTTTCCAACTGTTTAGTAGGCGGCTCCACCATACCCATTGAAGCACCTGGTCCACCGGGGGCCATCAACATTTGAGAATCGAGAATGGCTCTTGTATTACCAAGCGCAACACATCTTGCAATGTCGAATCGTCTTCAAGATCTTCCGATAGGAGTTTTGTGGGCTGGTTCTTCGAGAGAATCAGCACTCAGATTCCGAAAGGTCATATGGATCGGGATTGTTGAACCAAACTTCCTCCATAGCTGTTCTTACTGTGTTCAGCTCTGGGATTGCGCAAAATGACAATCGCACCTGCCGCTGCGTACCAATTAGCAACCCTACATTTTGCTTGTTTCTGTTTGTGCAAGCATCAAAAGTGCCAAAAAGGGCAAAAGAAGAAAAGTGCGAAGATGGATTTTGGTCCGCTTTTTCACTTTTCACTTTATTCCCATGCTAAAAGGCTCAGAAATGGAAATAAGTATAAAAAGAGATCGTAGATTTGCTGATGTGGCGAGTATCACGTGATTGGGTATCTAGCAGTATTTAACACGTCTTTTTCGATAGCCAGCTGTTAGATATGTTACTAACTAGTATAACACCTGTTATATACCTGTATGTTACTAACATATATCTATCAAACCCAGCCCTACAGCCATAGGAACTCGATTATTTCTGACCGGCGTCCCCGGCATGGTGTCGTTTTGCTATTTTTAGCACCCGCCAAGCCCTACGTCCCTCTCAGAACGCGCTTTTTACTGCTGGTCAGCCATGGTACTTCTTACTGCAAACGGTTTCCATGGACTCTCTCGAGCCAAAATAGCGGATCGTTCAACGCTATAAATTGAATATCAGTGTACTTCGAGTTTCCCATTCCCCATCCCATTCTTCGAGTCTCTCTTCTTTTTTGAGCCAGGTTGCTCTTTCGTTCTTTTTCACCTTCGTTCAACCTCACCTCTTTACCCGCCCGCTGATTCTTGTTTCCTTCTTTTTCTAACACTCCCTGCCTACTCGTTCATCTATTCTTGTTCAATATGGTCGCTGTAGTCGTCAAAGTTCTTTCTCTCTTTTCTCTTGTTGTTGGTGTGCTTTCGTCACCTTTATCAGCCCGAAGCAGCGGTGACGTGTCTGCTGGTAAGCTGGAAGAATATTATAAATTATCTGCCCAAATAACATGCCTTTATTTTAGTCAGCCACGACATTTCGTTCAATAACTGGGGAGGACTTTCGTCCCTCAGCGGATTCGATAATTTCTATGGCTCCAATGACTTCTATGGCTCCAGAAATGAGCAGATTATTATTGTCGAACAAGAACAAGTTTGCTCTGTGCAAGAAGTTGTCATAATCCAACAGCAGCTTGCTATCATCCAGGAATTCGCGAAAAGGTATGTAAATCCATACATACATATGTTCGACCCAATTCAAAGTTACTGGCAGGATTATTACGCAACAGATCTGCGACGTCGAGACCCAGGTCATTGTCCTGGAGCAATTCCACGGTAACTTCCGCCAGTTCAGGAATGATGTTAGTCGCCAGTCGGGACGCAGCATCGGTTACGACCACAACGTTGCCTCGATGATCGGTCAGCTCATGAACCAGGATGGGTCGTTCAACAGCCATGACTTTGGTTTCAACGGCACCGACATCGGCAAGAACACTGTCGTACCCAGCGGTTCGAACTGGAACAACTCCACGTCTCCTCAGAACGTCAAATCGATCCTCAGCAGCATTGCGAGTAACAGCACAACGAGTTCTTGAACAAGTGGTGTAGATTAGGCAGCGGTGAAGGCGCGGCGTTTCGTTTTTCCTCGTATTTTCATTTCTTCTTCATGGACTTTCATTTGGGCTTTCTTCTTCATGGGCATGCATATCGTTAGCGGATTGCAATCATAATGTAGACAATCACACTTATCTTTTGTCTGCAGCTGCAAAAGATTGACATTTTGATGTTTCTGCATCTGAAAGACCTTATACGAGTCGATTGTTCCTGTTGAAAGTGTTGGCCTGAGAAGCAAAGAAATTTAGTTTGGCGATGCTGGTTGGGAGGTCCAACTGCAAGTTTGGGTTAGGCGCCCATGAAGCAGTGGTCTTATTGATTACGGCAAGTGATGTTGAAACCGAATCTGCAAAGATACTTAAGTGTATCGTCGTGGAAGATTATAAGTTGGAGGGGACATTATGTTTACCGCCGCCCGTGATACCCCGTAGCTTCAAATTGCGTAGTGCGCCGCAGCTTGACAGCTCTTCGGACTCCAGAACTTAAAAATGTTATTCAAACGTTATCTTGAATCATGGCGTTATATCGTTCCTGAGATCGGCAAGAACATTTCGAGGTCCCAAAAGCACAAGATATAGACGCTCGAAGTAGAATTGTTCGATAATCGTCGTTGATCGTTGGGCGCTGTTGTTTCTAGACGTGAGACGGCGCTGCCAGTTCGGTGCTGCCAAAAGTTGGCAGAAGAATTTCAGGTCTCTCACCAAAAGCCGTCGGCTTCGATTTCAAACAATAGCAAATCCAAAGACAGGGGGAACTTGTTTGATTCCGTGGGGACTACGAACCCAGACCGCAACCGCTCAGTGACTTTAGATCTAACATCACCACCATGTCTTCTGGTATGTAATTCAATCTATGCTCATCTCTTCAAAGAGCTCATTTGAAATTCAGTTCCACGTCGCGGTAGAACAAAAATCGTGGGTCGTCTTCATATGACTCGTCTGCGCATGAGATTCATGTACTGACAAAGGTGATGCGCGCATCTCCCAGATGGCACCTCGCAAGGCAAGTATCTTTTAATGCCATTATTTCACCCCCACTCATCTGTGTATAGCATGGGCCAGATTTTTCATTATCCAAGACTTGGGAAGATTTGTCCAAAAATATCCGTGAAATCCAGAATCATAACGCATCCAACCTCTCTTTCGAAGAAAACCACAGATACGCGTACAACATGGTCCTATATAAGCATGGAGAGACGCTGTACAATGGAGTCCGGAACCTAGTCATCGAAAATTTGGAGACTTTGGCAGGGGAAGAAATCGTGCCAACCTTTCCTACGGGGACATCGGATCCAAGCATGCAAAACGACGAGGAAGATGTATTGCTGAAAGCTCTGAGGAAGGTGTGGGATGATCATCGAAGCAACATGGTGAGACTGGGGCAAATTCTCAAATACATGGTAAGTTTACAGCATCTGACTTGCCTTCGATTCGAGTTAATTACTACACCATAACAGGATCGTTCTTACACTAAGGATGCCAATGTACCGGACACACACAATATGGGCCTCCAACTATTTCTCGACCACATCATCAAACCGCCAATAAAGGATCACCTCGTCAGCGCAATTCTAAGTCAAGTTCGACACGAGCGCGATGGCGAGTCTATCCACCGGTCAACTGTCAAAGGATGTGTTGATGTCTTCCTCAGTCTCGAAGTGGATAGAGATGGTACGACCGTCTACAAAAGAGACTTGGAACCTGTATTTCTATCTGAAAGTCAGGATTTCTACGAAAAGGAGGGGAAGCGCTTGCTTCATTCTTGTGATGGTCCTGAATTTTTGCGTTTGGTGAGGCTGGTTTTCGACCATTTGAGCTCTTCTGACTTAACCCAGGCTGAAGAACGCTTTGAAGCCGAAGCCTCGCGCACAAATCATTATCTCTCAAGTCAAACCACACAACCCCTGCTCCAAGTCTTGAAAGACAACCTGCTCACTCCTCATCTGGAATCCGTGATTTCTAAAGAGAACTCAGGATTAGATGCTATGGTCGACAATTCTCAATTTGATCACCTATCCCGTTTATTCCGCCTGTGTCGAATGGTCCCCACCGGAATCCCATGTCTGCAGGCATCGTTGAAGAAGTCCATCATCCGCCGTGGAAGAGAGATCAATCAGGTTTCCTTGGGGGACGACCTTGGAGATGCCAACGATGCAGAAGATGTTAAGGAGAAGGGCAAAGGAAAGGCCAAGGCTTCAGCACTGGGAATTCAGCCTGCAGTCACCTGGGTGCAGGATGTGCTGGCTTTGAAGGACAAGTTCGATATTGTGTGGCAAAATTCTTTCCAGAGCAATCGAGAACTAGAAATCACACTCAACGACGTACGTTTTTTATATTTGCCTGTCTGACATATATGTGCTGATGACCTTCCAGGCATTTGGTACATTTGTCAATCAAAATGAAAAATGTTCCGAGTTCATCTCGCTATTTATCGATGATAACTTGCGGAGAGGCATCAAGGGCGTATGTATCGTAACTTACTACGTTCTGGCGCATATTAATACTTTCCTTTCCAGAAAACTGACTTGGAAGTCGAGGCGATCTTGGACAAGACGATCACAATCTTCCGTTTCATCAGCGAGAAGGACGTGTTTGAACGATACTATAAGGGACATCTGGCCAAGCGCCTCCTTCACAGTCGTTCAGCTTCGGACGATGCTGAACATAACATGTTGACGAAGCTCAAGATTGAGTGTGGAGTCCAATTTACGCAGAAGATGGAGGGCATGTTCAACGATATGAAGATCTCCGCGGACACAACGAAGTCTTATCTCGACCATGTTTCGAAAACAACGGTGCGCTTTTCTGCCTCGCGTATTCCTATTGAAGACGAGGCTCATTTTATGCCACATTCCTCAGGCTCCGGAAATTGAGCTCAGCGTTACTGTGATGACCTCGAATGCATGGCCTATGACAAACAACCCCTCGGCGTGTATTCTGCCTTCTCAAATGGACAAGGCTTGTAAATCTTTCGAACAGTTTTACCACTCCAAACACTCTGGAAGGCGACTCGATTGGCAACTCAACCTCGGGAATGCGGACGTGCATGTCAGATTCCAGGACCGATCGCACGAGCTAAATGTTTCCACTTTAGCGTTGGTCATCTTGCTGTTGTTCGAAAACCTCGGTGACGATGAGACCCTATCTTATTCAGTACGTTCTCAGTGTTCCTTTGTGGCGTCATCTGATCTTTATTGTCGTAACATATAGGATATCAAAGGTGCAACCTCCATTGAACCCGACGAATTAAAGCGGCAACTGCAGTCTCTCGCTTGCGCTAAGTACAAGGTCTTGAGAAAACATCCTTCGGGCCGTGACGTGAAAGAGAGTGATACGTTCTCGTTCAATCATGCCTTCACATGTCCTATGAAGAAAGTCAAGATCGGAACCATTTCTAACAAGGTGGAGAACAAGGAAGAGAGGAAAGAAACACTGGAACGAATCGATGAGGAGCGGAGGTATCAAACAGATGTGTGTGCTTTCACTGTCTCCTGATATTTGTCCCTGATCTCTTATATGTTATAGGCTTGCATCGTGCGCATAATGAAAGACCGGAAGCACATGAAGCACAACGATCTAGTCAACCAAGTCACCGCTCAATTAACAAGCAAATTCTCGCCAGAACCTATGCTAATCAAGAAACGGATAGAACACCTAATAGAGGTGAGGTGAGGTACTTGCAGTCTCATTTTGTTCTGATCATCTTTTTCTTTTTTTACAGAAAGAATACCTGGAGCGCTGTGAAGATCGCAAATCATATAATTATTTAGTGCGCGTCTTAACCCATCGTCCTGTTGCGTACAATGCTAACTGCGACCTCTTCTCAAGGCATGAGCATATTCAACGACTGTACATCACCATGTTGTATCACCATTGGCATTTGTCACTGTCTCTCCACACCATACTCAATTCTCAACGACGTTCAAGCTATACTAATTATATGCATACTTTATATACGTCCAGTTTTATTTCAATCTCGCTTCGCATTATTTTCGTCGTTGCCATGTCCGACCGCATTTCGTACGCTGACCGGATAACTGGTAGACGAAGTAACAAGGAGAAGCGCCAGAAGACGAATATCATCAACCAGAAATGCTGGTCTCGGCCTGCAGAGCAATAAGCGGTGCAAGGGGGAAATATGTCGTTTTCCGTTGATATTTCGCTCTGCATACCTGGCAATATGGAGGCTATGCATTGCCTATCGTTCCTGCCCGCGTTGAAGTCAGCCTTCTGCTCAACTCGTTTAAGTCTACGGATACATAGTATCTCCAGGTCGGTTTATGCTTTTTTACTCGCTTTCCGTGTCGACTTCCCTAATCTAGACGACCTAGGTTTCCGATGCCTCTTCATCTTGCAGTGCAAGACAAGCAGGAAACGATATCAACGCTGTGGTTGTCAGTTATCTGGTCTACATGTAATGCTGACTAAGCGCATGCTTTCCCTGTAGCTTGTTTACATCGAATGCCCATGGAACCTTGCAAAGTTCTTAACCTAATACTGCGCATATTGGGTTAAATATGGTTATCTGGTTCTGTTTGTATGCTCTGACTATGTTAAAAGTTCTGATTTCTTGATTCGCCACAGCCATTTCAGTCAGGCGAACGGTCGGGTTTCCCGACATGTCTGGCATACCATACCAATGCTATACCTATATTGAAGTGAAATCTACTATTGGTTTGATAAATATGCGGTTCTGCAGCAGAACTTCATGCATTCTCATTACAGAGTACAACCATAGTATTAAGTGAGTGCTTTGCAATGAATAATGCGCCGCTGCTTCTCCTGACTCATACAAATGTCCTCCCTTTCCTTAGATGGCTAATACGCTGTGAGCGTCTGCAAAAGCTGTCCCCCACGGCAGACATAGAAATTCGTTATATAAGAGGCATTGACTCATCTCTCCCTTCCAGTCCTTATCGATCCTTCACCTAATTTACCGCCTTTTCTACTCGCCCAAGTCTCCTACAAAATGTTGCCAGTCTCCTCAAAATACACTGTTGGACATCGTCCAAACCCAGCAGCACCACCTCGTCCCGACTTGGGTGATGGCCCAAGGAGGCCCCAGGGCTCAAGATGATCTTCGTCATTTACGTAAAACAGTCAAAGAATATTTCCCACTTCTACATAGGTGCGCCACTTGGGCCCGCTTCAGGGTCTTGTATTGACTTACGTATACAAATCTTTATCAGATTCGAACCACTGAACGTAGACTCATGCCCCCTTTTCTCTACACATTGGACATTATGCCTTCCTATGAACACTTCCATTTGTCTTCCATTTGTCTTCCGTTCATCCCATTCCTATTCAATTCTTCTTATCCACTCCAATTATTGAATACCGTACTATAATGCTCATTTATTTGGTGAAGAATGATTGATTATACCCCGAGCTTATAAGGTCTGCTTTTATACCTCTATATGTTGCGGCCATTTCTGATTATTCCATTACTTTCACAGATATAATTTCATTAGTGTATCACAGATCACTTAATTGTTTGGTACCGTACGTCGCCTTCCGTCTGTCGGGCAGATCAACGTTCCTCATCATCTAGTTTTTTTGAAGATTTCCATATAAATAATCTTCATTTAAGATGCAATAATTGTCCTCAAATGATATACGGCGAGTTTCGTTCTGATAATGGCACCCATGCTGCTACACTCTGGCAGCATTTCGGCATTGTTGTTCTCTCTCGTGAACGTCTCCGTTCCCAACTGACCGAGCTTGTAACTCCGCCCGGATGACGGTTCTCCTCATTCACACTGTAACGAGCCAGTCATTAACAGTGAGTTTCGTCTCCTATCATTCAACGTTACCTGAATGTAACCATCATAGGCATATCTGTGGTAATTGGCTTCACATTGGTCCTGCAGCATGTTCCCAACAGCAAATCACATCGCATTGAAGAGCAGGGTTGCATGACATCCCAATACCCACACTCAGAATACAAGGTCACAACCTGCAGAGTCATCACTAGCTAACCACGTAAACCTCGCGTATGTTGAACCGTGACCCTTGTTCGTTCTTGATGCATATTTAAACCCTGACAGGATTTCATTATAACAGGCACGTTGTTGCCTTTCATCCTTCTTTCTTTTTCGTTAATTCCCTCTTTTCTCTCTTCTTTTGGCCTGTGGCCATGGCTGCTGGTAGCAATTCATTAAACTTGATTGTTAACGCGAATTCTCCTATTTTTCAATACGGTCCGCTCCCATGGACGAGCTCTGAATTCGTTCAATATTACGGCTCAGCAATTATGACTCCTGATTTCTCTGTTGGGATAAACGATTTGAATGATTCGACGCTCCATGCTCCGTACGCGACATTTTCTCTATCATTTGAAGGTGAGGATTATGACCTTTTGCTTCAAGCCCTTTCAGCGTTTGATAGCTTTTCGAATTCACACAGGGTCCGCCATCGCATTTATTGGGAATACACCGATGCCCACGTCAACCCAGACCTTCGTTGTCACAATTGACGGCGGGATCCCATACGAAACTTCGTACGACGATAGGACTCCACAGTCGTATACCCAATGGTATCAGTCTCCAACGTTAGAGGAGGGTACTCACACAGTCACGGTGGACGGATTGGCAGGAACCTCCCTCGACTACGCTGTTATCACCGTTGGACCAAGCACTCCGTTGGCGGGAACGCAAGTTATCGTCGATAATGAAGACCCTGCCATCCAGTGGTCAAGTGGTTGGAAATTCGATGCTGCTCAGTTTGACTCAGGCTTCCTTCCCGACGGGTTTACTTATCAAAACAGTACCCGCCATAGTTCAGCGGCTGGGGATTTAATGACATTCCGCTTCCAAGGTATACAATTTCAAGACTTCGGACTTATAAACTAGAATTTAGTGCTCAATCTCAATCCCCCAGGGACATCCGTTAGCATATATGGGATACTCTCATATTTTGAAGTCGGCATGGTCTCTGCAACTTTTACGCTTGACGGTGAAAGCACTCCTCAAACATATATTGTCACAGAAGATGACTTGGTTTCGAATCAAGGAGACCTTCCAAATTTCCTCTTCATAACTTACAGCAACTTGCTTCCTCAAGATCACACCCTCACTATCAACATTACACGATGTATCAACCAGGCTTTCATGTTAGACTACATCACGTATACGCCTTCGTTCTACAACCTAGCCTTAATGGATAATCTCTCATTACCACTTGATTCCCCTGCGTCATCACTGTCTGAGCTGGAGTTGACCAATCCCCGGTATGCGTTACATCAGTTCACGCGCGTCGTCACGGCGTGACAGCCTCATTTTCTTGAGACATCGGGTTTGTGGCCTCCACACCACTTTCTCTGAGATATCGTGGTGCTAGTTACATAGATACGATATACATACATAGTGTAAAGTAGTTTTTAAAATTTAAAACATGTTAAAAAACCTTAAAAAGCAACATTAAGCATTTCCGCCTGCCAAATGAGGGCTCCAAACTCAAAATGTATAGAACTTTTGAGCCACAACACGTAGGGACATGATTGGTAGAGACATTTTGCTTAGAATTCAAATATAAATCGATTGGTAAGAG
>MU155247.1:80627-99400 GCA_015484465.1 Pholiota conissans
TATGGCCTTCCATTTCATACAAAAATAATGTGGAAAAGCCCTCGATAACTCATAAAATTTGAGTGTCTCGGCATTTGTGACTCTGAGGGCCGTGTCACGCCTGTCACATAGGCCGCGGCCCTAACGGGGATTGGTCAACTCCAACTGTCTCTCGTGTCTCCGTCTCCTTCAGAAAGCAGCAGGTCTGACTCGTCGTCTTCCATCGCAGGGACAGCGCCGAAGTCGAAGCAAATTCCTATAGGTGCTATTGTGACCGTGGCTATCGTCCTTGTTGTATTCGTAATTGCCCTCTTGTGGACTCGAACGCGACGTCGAACTCCGAATGTGTCAATCGAGGAAATGAAAGAGGAACCCACTCCTAGCAATTTCCCATTTCATGGTGAGTTCTACTTTTGAAACTGGTTGCGTACAACATATTTAGGTTATCTTATCCAGTGCCTACACAGAATCAATCTGCTCTGCGGGAGCGACATCATACATGTTCACCTTCGGGAAATGTGGAGATGACAACTCTGCCAAATTATAGACAGTTAAATTTACAGAACCCAGAACATACGTACAGCCTAAGTGCTGACAGGAAACAACAAGGCATGCATGAACACTGGTCCAGCAGAAGGAACGTGGAGTCAATCTTCACGAATGAGATGACTAATATGGCGTCGTCCTCCAGGCCGTTACCATTAGTTCCGCTGCGAAGACTTAGCAGTAGCAGCTTGAACGGAGCGCCGAAGAGAAGAGGGATACCGTCCATGCCCCCTCCTGCCTATTCAATGACCCTGCCGCGCACATAAAACCTGCCTCCCATCTATATATTGTATCTTCTCTCGCAAGGAGGCGCTCGTTGGGCGCTTATTTAACTCGGGTCCAATACGCTCGATAACGTGACGGATTCCTACCTTAATTGACATTAATCGACACGACGATCGAATGGTCATGCAGTTATGCGGACCGCGGAATCGACGTCGCAGAAAGGCGCGAGGAATTGAAGTATTACATCATGAAGAGAAGGGTAATGGGACAGCATGAAAAAATGGGGTGTATCCGATAACGCGAAAAATGCGACAAACAAGGAAATGGCATGCGTTTTGCAGCACATAACGCCAACGGGTGGTGATGATGCACTATTAGAACGAGAGCGTAAATCTAGAAAAAAGAAGGGTGTCTTGTGTGCTATGAAGATGCTCGCGAAGATCGAATCAAATCTGTAAAGTATTTTCGGAAGCCTTTGCCATCTAAATCTCGTAGCTTGGTCGTGAAATCTAGGGCCATTTCCGGAGGCCAGTTTTGAGAGGGTAGGAAGACGTTAAGGAAGAATGTATAGGATTCATCGCCTCGGGTTTTGCAAATGGTTTGCAAGAGGTTGGCGAGTTCGTGAAGGACCTGAATCGCGAACATGAGGATGTTAATACGACCTAGAGCGATGAACACTTACAACCGTAATTTGGCCGTCTTTCAGGTTGAAGTTAGGCATCGAGGGCACACGGAAGGCAGTTGGAATCAAGCGCTCGTAAATAAAGCGCTCGAATCCGGGCAAGCTCTCGTTTGCGACACCGTTTTGACCGGGAGATCCTGATGGAAGCTGACCCCAAACAGTGACGCAACGACTCAAGAATGTCACTGCGGCCTTTTCACTTGCAGGATCCGAAACGTCTTCCACAAGCTGTTGCATATTTTGAATCAAGTTTTCGAAGCCTGCAGAATTTCCTGGAGTAGAAAAGTAAGCTTCTGGCATATTAGTTTGATTTTAATAAAGGTGCATACGTTCTGAAATAAAGATGCCTTGCAGTTTTGAAGCCATGATGCTGTTCAAAAGGCCAAGGTAAGCCTTTTTCGTCTCGATATGCGATCGTTGATCATCTGTTCCCGTAATAGGTTGCGACAGCATATTGGTTATATGCGTGCTCAAAGGCCCAATTAGCTGATCTAGTACATCGAACATATCTTTCTAAAATCCGTACACCGGATACGTTAGCTACGTCAATAGAGAGTCAGACAAGACTTACGCTTAATTTATGAATAAGAAGGCCGATGAAGTTCATGAAATCGACCAGTTCTGATGGTTCGAAATGGGCGAGTAGATTGCTCATCAAAGGGGGAATGTAATGAGTGACCGTCGGACCAGCAGTTGCAAGGATTCGCGCAAAAGCGAAGCGAGTCTGAACATATATTAATCGGATTTATTTCTGCAGCATTGGTCAAAGAACGACTTACAGCGTCCCGAATAGGTTTCAAAATGTTCATAGCCTCTAGACACACCAAAATGGCCTGAGCCATTTGCGCAAATACCTCCAGCGGAGGAAGAATGTAGTCTTCATGAACGACGGGAGGGTAATCGGGGAACCCTTTCGAAATGTTGCCCAAAGCCATGATGATATGGTGCACCTTCACAATAGGGACGAGATCCGTGGGTCCATTGGCTTGGAACGCTTGGAAGTTGAGCGAGAGATCATCCATGAGCGGCTTCACTATAGACAGTAGGACATTTGCCTGTTGTGCTGGGTTTTTGAAGATGAGCGAACACAGAATACCAACGGTCTCGAAAAGATAGAGTTGTGCATCGAAAGACGAGTTCGTGATGGCTTCTGTGAGGATATCGGTTTCAGGCTCTTCAGGCTCAGTGGGAATTTCCACAGTGATAGGGAGCAAATCGCGCATGCTGTCGATAATAGTTGTGCTTATATCGACTGGAATCTCATTCCTCAGCTCCTTGATGAATCGGTGGAAGAGGTAAAACATCCGGGAACGGTACTGTAAATTATCATTATGCAGCCCTCTAAACAAACCGCAAGTCAGAAAACAATTGGGCACATCGTCAGATATGCAAGACAAACCGAATGTCAACCATAGCTTCTAGCGTTGGAATGATGCACTCTTTTCGGACTTTGAAGAAATCAGTATATCGAGAAACGGTTTCGAAGAACTGCAATGCCACCGTTCGATTGGGATATGAGGCAATTCGGGACTGTACGAGCGCGAATAGCATCTCCCCATGTGTCGTTAGAAGAAATTCCGAATAGTCAACGGCTTTCCGCCTATCCCTGTCTACAGGTGGAGCCTGGCAGAAAGCAGCCCGACCTTTTCCTCCGGCTGGTTTTAAGCAAGAATTAATAAACGAAACACGAAGTAGACAAAATATAGACACACTTTTATTGATCTCTCCGAAAATAAACACCAGATATATACCAAGCTCAGCATCATTCCACTTAATGGTGGCCCCAGACTGATACGCAGTGATTGTGTTCAGAGCAAGGGTGCGTACGGCGTCCGTGACGAGGTCTTGGTCGATGGAGAGAATGGAATCTAAAAAAACGCGCAGGTCCTGAGGTTATGTCAATAATACGCACTCATTCGCTCGCAACCCATACACATAATAGCGACTTACCTTGCGCATCTTGTCGAATTCAGCAATGTCGTCTTCGTCGGCGTCGTCCGGATCTGGATCTTCGTCCCACTTCATTTTGACGAGAATCACTTCGAGCAGGGAGGAGAGGAAAGCGCGTTTTGTTTCGTCGAGAGGTTCGGTGGACATTTTTCGGGAGCGCTTGTACTAATTAAATGTATGAGCAAAACCCTATCGTTAATATAAAGAGGAAAGCGCTTACGCCGGAGAGAATGATATTCAGTAATGGAAAGACCGTCGAGCAAGTATCGTCATATTCATCTGCCAGGAAATGAAGCATCGCCGGTTGAATCTGGAGCAGATAATTCGACGCCTCCGCACGAATGTCTTCGTTCGTGCATTCCTACACGAGAATATACAATTCAGCGGCACGCGACAATTAGAGGTCGTGTGAGCGCTTACATCGATCAGCTTCGCCAGCTCCAGCCCAAGCACATTCAGCAGCTTTCCCAGCGCTTCTCTGTACGATTCCTCCCCTTCATCCGTGTCGTCGCCACGCTCGACTTGCTGTGCTCGCGTCTTGGCTTCCAATGCGTCAAGGACTTGGCCGAGAGATAGGACTTTGAGCAGCTGTAGTTTATCGCCCGGCTCTTTCAGTCCTTTCGATATGATGCGGAGGAGGGCTACAGATGTTGCCAATCGAATGGGGAGGGAAGGATCGGCTAGGAGAGTGAACAACAAAGGCACAGTGGTCGCAGTGACCGTAAGGTTGATATCGATCCAACCTGCAATGAATGTCAGTAGTTTTCTACACTTTCTAGAACACCAATACACGCACCCACATACGATCCGAACGTCCGGATACCCCAATCCACCACCTCGATAGCATAATCTAGCTCCTTAGGCTCTGTCGCCGCATTGGGATTTTCCCTCAGCACCTCCATCCTTTTAGCGCCCTCCGACACGATAGTGAGCACGGCCTCGTTGATCCTCCCCGCATCCCGATCACGGACGCCATCGCGCACCTTCGCATCTCGCGCATGTCTCTGGGCGCTGAACGATCGCGCTGACTTGATGATCTGGTCCGCGACCTCGCCTGAGATTTCGAGCACGATGTGGAAGAAGAGCAGCGAGACGTGACGGTTGAAGGGTTTTTGCGAGCTCTGTTCTGGGGATTGGATGAGCGTGAATAAATCGGAGAAGAAGGTCGGCCATTGTTGGTCGTAGGTGCATAGGAAGAAGAGTGTGAGGGTATGGGAGAATTTGTTGCGGAGAACTATTCAAAGATTTAATATTTAGAAAAAGAGATTGGAGAGATAGATAAGTCTCACATGGGGTGTCAGCTTCTGCAGGGCCGAGGACATATTCGGATTGGATATATGAAATCAAAGCTTGCTGCAGTGTCGTAAAAGAATCTTCATCAAATGGTTCAAATCTGCATAAAGATGACGTGTAAGTACACGCACGACAAGGTCAATGACACACTGAATGCAGGAATGACAACAATCGAAGCATCATCCACAAAAGAGAACAAAAAACCCAACGAAAACATATCCTTTCATCGGCGTTCTACGACCTTTCAACGGGGAAAGAAGCCGCCCAGCCCACTCACCGATTGTCCAAGAACTCGTCCAAGAGGCGAAGCCCAAAGAATCGCGCCTGCACAGGGTACTTTCTCGTCCCATCCGCGTTCTGATCAACGAAAAGCTTCAGCGCAAGCCTCCAGGCCTCGTTCGGGTTTTGCTGGACGGTCGAAATATACGCCAGCGCCTGTTGGTGCAACGAAATCTGGGATTGATCAGACGCAATGGCGATTGCCTGGACGATGCGATCGATTTCCTGTTCCATGATGACACGTATATCTGAGCTCGGGCTCAAGCAGGAAACAAAGGAGGAACCCAGACGAAGGGAAGAAAGGATGGAGAAGGTTGAAAAATGACTTGCCTTGATCGCTTGTGATCATGATGTAGCCTCGCGAAGCGGCACGTGGTGGGCCCTAGGCGCCGTGGCCCTCATCTTATCTTATCCTTTCCAAATCCCCCTGCGCCACACTGGAGACCGAAAGATCATAGTTATGATATAAATAACTACACGGATTAACATCGTACTAAAATCAACTGAAAGCGAGCGCGCGAGCAGAGTTATAAAGTCAACTCCGAATAGAAATTACTCGTTCAGAATTGAAATACGAATATATCACCCGTATGGACGCCCACCCAAACTTTTCCAGCCGCTTCGTCAAAATACAAGGAATGACAGGTATGTGGTTCGAAAGGCAGAGCAAGAGTCGGTGCATGGAACGGAGCAACCACCGCCTCCGCATTAACGGCGTTCGGAAACGAGGCTTTCATTAGCTTGAAGTCATCGGTGTTCCACTGGTGGGAAAGCCATACAGCACGAAGGCCCGTCTTTCCCAAGCACATAGGTTCCAGCGTTACGTTAGCTGGCGTAAGGAAATCAAGGGACGATCGCCAGTCAGAGAACTTGAGGTTGAGGGCAGATGTATCGACCGGAAAGCGATAAACCTCAACCTTACCACCTTCCGCAGAAGCGTAGGGTGAATAGGTAACTAATAGTGTGAAGGTCGTTAAAGGAGTGGCGTATATTGGTTCTGGAGAGATGTGGATGTCCGCTAGTGATGATAACATCGGCCCGGTTTCGTAGTCAACTATGGATGCTGCCCAATTTTCTGGCAAGCTTTCGTCGTCCATTTGAATCTGCTTTGAAGAAAATATGGTGTTCGGCAGTTTACGGACGTATGCTATGATTCGTCGCTTATGGATGCCGGTGATCACAATATATGGGGAATACAGTTTGAATCGCATTTTTGTTATATCAAATAGCTTTGGAAAATAACGAGGATTAACACGAAAGTTTCAATATGCGGTAAGTGGATAGAACACACCGACAGACCAGGAGAGTTAATAGCGACAGTAGTCTTTGTCTGAATGTTTGCTAGCAGAATTTGCAGGCGCCTCGGCTCTCCTGTAGCCTTCGAGGGGACAAATGCGGCTGCAACGACGGGTCCTGATATCTGAGCATAGTAAAGTATCGCGTTTCGTTGTATCCTCCATGTCTGCATGATATATGGTATACCAAGAGAGCTTTCATTGGTTTCGTGACCCTTGAGGTTTACTTGGTATATTGTCAAGTGGCTGAGAAATGTAAAGGTTAAAATAGCATACAAGCTCAATGACGTCATGCAAATTACTTGCCCTCTTTTCGTGACCGTTGCCCCTCCTTCTACAGCTCCCAGAACGGTGATGATAGCGACGTCGCCACCCTCCTTTTGAAATGCAGCGCAGAAAGTGAATGCCTTCTCCGGCTTAATGTGTATTACACGCGAAGATGGGATCAGCCGACCATTCTCTTTGCTATGCGAGCCTAACCGCCATACACTGATGTCGACGATGCCCCCCCGAGTACGGTTAGAAGTAACAAGCCAATTCGGGCCGAGAGGCTGCATGATTACTGCCGTAGCTGACGGCTGAATTTTATCCATTCGCTTTATTCGAGAAACTGGGCGCCTCCAGTTAACATCGAGGTTAAGCGCGCGTATCGTCGCCGCCTGTATCTCGGACGCAGAAAGACTGGATAAATGGCCATCTCGCGACGAAGATAGGTCAACGGGAAGTATATGATGAATATGGTGCCAGACGTAGTCGGAGAATGCGAAAGCGTGCAGAACACGACATGTCTGCGTGGATGTATCGTCAGCGCGTCGGCTCCGCAGCTGGTTGTGTGTACTTTTTTCAGGGCTGCGCACCTGGATGACAGAAATAAGGTCCTTCGGGTCGAGTCTTATGCAAATTTGGATCAATATATCGTCTGGGAGGCCAGTAAAGGACAAAGGCATGTGGGTGGAAGGAGGGAGAATC
The DNA here is from genome assembly GCA_015484465.1 of Pholiota conissans. NCBI lineage: Eukaryota > Fungi > Basidiomycota > Agaricomycetes > Agaricales > Strophariaceae > Pholiota > Pholiota conissans. The sequence goes on from MU155247.1 coordinate 87,846, forward strand.
TGATAAGGATAGCAGGGGGTGACGTGATGCTGTGTGACGGTACTTAAGGCTTGTGCTTCGGTGCCCTGAGCGTCTCACACCCATCATGGCTCCCCGTCCTTCTCCTGCCCACATGCCGCCTCTCCCCGACCTCGACAATCTCTCCGACTCCGACTGGCTCGACATCGCCAGTGGCCGCGACTCCGACGACAATGACTCTCTCAGCGACAGTGATCGCGATGAGATCAGCTCTCTTCCCCGCTCCCGCCGTTCGTCCATCAGCAACGACGACTCCATGAGCAGCGATGTCGAGGCTTGGGAGGGCTTTGTTTCCGACGCTGGCGAGGAACACGTCACTGGCATGTATCCCATGCCACTTCCCTCTCCCCCAGGGGCTGAACCGGTGTTCATCCCAGGGCCCACCGACTCGGCTGTAGATCCAGCCATCGCAGAGGAAGAGCAGCGCGTCAGAGAAGCCCTCGACCAGAGTTTCGTAGGCACCTTGAGTGCCTCTCGCTCGAGCACCGGTGCGGGCACGAGCACCCACACTTCTATCCGTGACTTGCGCTTGTCCTTCCCTGACCCCTTGACCAGCTCCCGCAATGATTTGAATAGATCCTTCGAGACCGTTTCGTCTCCTACAGAAACCAGTGTGACTTGTTCGACCGACGCCGACTCCCAGGTCGCAGAACCCGCCCCACTCACTGTGGGAGCTCCTCTGCTCGAGGATCCGGGCTTGTTCATCACACCCGCGGTCCAGCATCAGCATCACGAGGTGGCGCAACATATTGAGGATAACGCACTCGATATAGTCCTCTATGGCTCATCTTCCGAGGTTAAGTGGAAGTTCCTCCAAGATTTAATCGAGAAAGCTGCGATTACTTCGGGGCATGTCCTGATGGACAGCTTCCGGGAAGATGCCCAAACGCAGACTCTTCGCCTGATCAAGGACACCGAAGGCTTCACGCCTTTCTTCAACGTTATCAATGCCAGCGATCGTACACTCGAAATCGTTGCGAAAGCTGAAACCGTATGTATTGTCATAGTCAGTTTGATCTTTCTTTCATGAGACTTTTCCTTTAATTTAGGATGACTTTGGCACTGCTACCCGTCGTTCCTTAGCCATTGTATATTTGCCCACACCACAACTGCCTATCTTATCGTGGCACTCAAGCTACCTTCCTGTTCTTGTTCCATCAGTCACCGAACTAGATCATGAGATGATGGCCCAAGCAGCGGAGGACGACTGGGACCTTCTGGGTGTTCCTGCCAATAAGATGATTAAACTTGGATACAACAAGTCTCCTGTGCTCGATGCAAATGAACTTACCAGCATCGACTCTACACACGTGTATGAAGTGCTGCGCAACATTGGCAACGACACTAAGAAGATTGCTGCGCTGAAGCCACTGACAGAGCACGTCAAGTCGATGAACGCTGTGACGCTGTGAGTTTATCTTTATCATCTTTCAATGAATACTAAATTTCGACTCTTAGGTTCGCGTTGATGTCCATTATCATGGGGTTCGCTTTCAACACATCGTTCCGGTCTTCGACCCCTGCTCCGACCCCCACCGTCAATGGGCCATTGTCTAACAACGGCCATGTATGGAGCTTCTTTGCTCCTCAGCCTAATCGCTCTATTCTGGCGCCCTCGACTGCGCTGCAGAACACCAAGAGCGACGTCAGCCCATCCCTCAAAGATATGGCAGTCTCTGTCTTTAACCCAGGCAGCACATCCCTGTCAATGACCATCCCAGCGTCGTCCAAGAGCCTTAGCATGACCGGCTCCTCGTCCAACGCCATCGTTGAGATGACCACCACCAGCCCTGTGGCGAAGTGCCAGCACTGTGCAGAGAAACCCCTTTCGACGGACGTCGTCCTCCGCTCAACCGTGGCCACCTCTTTGTCTGCCAGCCCCCGACCGGAGGCTGTCGTTGCGAGCAGGAGCGGCTCGGCGTCCACCATCCTTCTTGCCGCCGCCGACCGGGCCGCAGGAATTCCCAAGTCCACCGTTGCCACCGTCGCCTCCGCTGCGGCCGTGAGCCTCAAGCTGAACTCGGCAGTCTCCAACGTACTCGACGCAACCTCCAAACGGCTCGCTGAGGCGATGGGGAGCGACCTCACCGAGCTCGCAGAGGCTGCCGACGACCTACTCGACAGTGTCATCAGGCAGTCGAAGGGCAAGGCGCGTGCGTTCGGGGAACAGATCCAGAACCTGAACGAGGAGGTGGTGGCGAGGAATGAGCGAGCGAAGCAGCGCGCGAGGGAGTTGAAGAAGATGGGTGGGGAGCTGATGCGCGAGGCGAGGAAAGAATTTGCGCAGAGGACGGTGAAGGCGAAGAAGAGGGCGAAGGCGTTGAGGAAGAGCGTAGTGGATGGGGGCACTGAGGCGTGGAAGACGTATGAGCAGGCGCAGGTGAGCTTGGAGGCGGTGCTTGCGGAGAAGAAGAGGGATAAGAAGTCGAGAGGTCGGAAGATTAAGGATGATGCGGAGAATGTGGATGTGAAGGGTTGCGAGAGGAGGGAGAGGTCTCAGGCGAGGTGGGCGCGTCGAGCAGAGGGCAAAGCGCGGATGGACGGCAAGGGTGTTTGTGTTTGACCCCGTCTATCTGCTCCTTTCTGTTCGGGTTTCTACATAACTAGATTCCTTCCTCTCGCTGTTATCTTTGATTTTTGATTTGGATAGCCTTTCGCCCATCCACGTCTTTCTTTTTCGTGATACACTGTCGCTATCCGTTCATGATATGTATAAGCCATTAAACCACTCACATATGTATGTAAATAAATTGAGTATATAACGGACAATGTAAACTTTTCAAACGTATTACTGCGAGCAATGATGGTGTTGGAAGAGTCGGACGAATGATGCCTCGCCCAGGCCCTCGCCTCCCTTGGACTGGACGGAAGCAAAAAAAAAATGATCGAGTGATAGGCGCTCGACGGAAGCGAATAATTTTACATCCGTGTTGTGGCGCATCCGTAATCTATGGACAAGACCCTCCAACGTTCGACCCTGTGCACTTTTACTGAGCGAGCTTGAAACTTTATTGAGACTGGCTATCGTTTGGTTGTCAAAATTTATGCTATACCGGAATTCAATGTTTTGTCGTGTAATTAATTCTACACCAAACTGTGCATATACCGCGGTGTCAGGAAACAAAAACAGTATAACTTCCAGGTCATAAGGCATGGTGGTCAGCAGAGTTGAATATACTCAGGAGCATGACACTTATCCTCATTGGACTTGGGCCTTGGTCATCGCATTAAGTACATAACCGATTAATTACACACATAATTAGGCGCCCAAAGGTACCGAGCGAGCGGTGATCAAGAATCAGCGCCTCTTTGCCTCTCCCATCACAAAATCTAAAGCATATCAACCCCCCACAATCCTATAGCTAAACTTACCTCAAAGTTTAATTTACGAGGATTTGATTTAAGCTTCAAGCTGTACATATTTTGTTTCCCGAAGGCTGACTTTGCCAGGGTATCATAAATACTAAAAACGAGGGTAGGTATGTAGGTATTTAGGTACTTGGATGGGTGACACTTGTACTGTACTGTAATGCAAATGACCAGAAACTACGAATAGATAGACAGAAAACGTGATTGCGCTGAACGATCGAGGGGTGCATTCGAAATGAGTTTCAAAGCGGGGCAATGACTGGGATGTAGAGGAGAGAAAAGGAAAGTTGATTTTTGAAACGAATGATAGCGACTAATAGTAGTAATGACTGAAGGAGACTATGTATACGTATGCGGTAGGAAAGATTTTTTTTGGGTACTCGTACACCGATTCCGAATATTGTTTGTTATGGGTCATGCGATTGTGCGATTGTGGCGAAAGAATGAATGAGTAAAAGCAAAAAACAGAGAAGAAAAAAAGAACAATGAACGGCATGATATGTCATGACTCATGAACGCGAGACGACGGAAGGATAACTAAAAAAAAAAGCAGAGTAGATAAAAACAGGAACATATCAGCGTACAAAAACCATGTGCAGGATAGAATAGATACTGTAGGTAGGTAGGCAGGTGGGTGGGTAAATAGTAGGTACCGATATATAGATAACATACAAATACAGCAAAGAAAACAGACCAACTGAAAAAAAGAAAAAAGAAAGAAAGAAATAAGAAATAAACCACCCTCCGAATCCGACATCGAGAAAAAATTCCACCATAGAAAAAAAATGATATGCAAACTAAGTAGTAGTGAATGTAACTTGTTGACCCAGTGGGTATACCTTGGGGGTATACCAGTACCAGAAAACCTCGAGAGAAAAGAAGAGCAGAAAACAAAGGAAAAGGAGAAAGGAGGGAACAGAGAATAGAGAAACACAGAGCAGAGACGATGCAGTAGGGGGGGATAGGATGTGTGTGCAGATATATAGCAAGTGGAGATGGAAGAATGACGCCAGGCCAAAGTGGGGAGATCGCGATATTTTAGCACGACTGTAGGCGTCTTCTTATCGTGCATTCCAAACCCACAAAAAAAAACCCCCAACCAACCCAACCAACCAACCAAAACCCTCATCCCAAAAAAGCCAACTCCGTCACGCGCCTCATCTCCTCATCCTCAATCGCACTCGCCTCGAGCAAAATACTCCCCCGGCTATACACAGTAGGCGCCACCGCCTGCCTTACCGGTACAGGCAGCGTGGGCGAGGGCGGCAGATGCGAGGCGTTGAACGTCCTCGCGCGCGGGGAGAGGGATCCGTTCGCGTTCGTATTCGAGTTGTTGTTAAAGGAGTTGTTGGAGTGTGTGGTTGTGGTTGCCAATGTGTTAGCACTTCCACGAGTAGTCGTACGCGTGCGCGTAGGAGCGTGATGATGCGCAGACGACACGCTCGTAATCGACCGCTTAAGCACAGCCAACCCCACCGAAATCCTATTCCCTCCCCCCGCACCCTCCCCTCCATGCCCACCCCCATGCGGCGACGCGCTCGTGCTCCTCTTAAAAGGGTTCAAGCTCTTCCTAGGCGCTCTCCCAGCAGCAGCCGTCGCCGCAGTCGCAGTCGCACTACCTTCCCCGAGGTCGTTCGGCTGAGGCGACGACGAGGAAGAGGCAGAGGTAGAGGAGGAGGAAAACGACGACGAAGGATCAGTATTCCCCCTCTTGGGCTGTAACTTCACAGCGGCGGGCGAAATCCGAATACTAGGCGACATGGGCGATGCAGGCAACGGCACCCCGGACGGCGTTGGGGGCGGCAGGATGCCTTTATCCGCCAACGCTGCCTCCACCGCCGCTGCAGCCGCCGCCGCCGACGAGCTGGAAAGTGAGGACCCGTGCGATAGCGCCGAACTCGATATAGAGCCTGATCCCGAGGCATGGCGGTGCCCGCGCGAGCGGGTGGATGATACGGGGCTCGCGACGAGCCCGCGTCCGGATGTAGATGCAGAGGCGGTGGGGGTGGGGGTGTAGATGTATTGTGTTGGGTTAGCGCTGTCTTCTGAGCTGCGCGGGGATGTTGCGGTGGTGGTGGTGGTGGTGTCGGGTCTCGGCGCGATGGCGGTCGCAGTCGGGGTCGCAGTGGAAGTGGAAGTGGAAATCGTAGCGGTAGAAGGCGTCGTAGCGCCTACGACGACGACGGCGGCGGCGGGCACCACACCCTCAGCCTCGCACTCATGCTCCTCCTCAAACACCACAGCTAAAAGCTCCTGAACCCACTCTCCGCTTGCTTTCGTTACATGTCCTTCCACCTGCACTTGCGGTTGCGGTTGCACTTTATCAATAACCTCTTCCTCCAGAGCTTTAACACCAGTCTCCACCGCCGCCGTCGGACGCGTCTGCACCGTCAGCGCACCAAGTTTACCTTTAGGTATCGGACGGGCCGCCTGCGTCGAAATAGCGGAAGCAGCTTCGGCTTGACCGATGATACCAACGGGCGCCGCGTCCGCGTCGTCGCGGGCTCCGCTCGCCGCCTCGCCTCCTTTCTTCTCTTTTTCTTCTTCACCACCACCTACTCTCTCCAACGACCCCGCCAAAAGCGAGAACGAATCCTCCCTCCCATGCGCTGATGCTGATGCTAACACTGAGAGCTGAGGAGGCGTTAATGAGATCGCAGGCGGAGCCGAGGAGGGTGAGGGTGTCGGTGCCATCATTGTGGGTGATGTAGGGAACGCCAACAAGGTGGGCGATGACAGCAAGGTGGGCGAAGCAAGCGAGGTAGGCGACGACAGTAAAGTAGGCGACGACGGCATGGCGGACAATGTAGGCGACATAGGCACCGCAGGCACAGGCGACGTCGGCATAGGCCCCACACTCTTCAAGTTCCCCCCGCTCCGCACACTCCTCACGCTCTTCGTACTCCGTATACTAAGCGCGCTGCGCACGCTCGGCGCGGGGGACGACGGGATGGGCGGGAGCGCTGCAGCCCAGGGCTCCATTTTATCAGTATCAACTGCATTGACATTTGGCGTCGAGTCGAGGTGTGGTGTGGAGGATAGGTTGAGCACGAACGATGGCGGCACAGGGGCGGACGAGGGCGAAGAAGAGGGAGATGGAGGATGCGGTGGGAAGGTGAAGGCCTGCAGATCGGGGTGTATCTGACGCGGCGATGGCGGCGCGGGGAGAGGGCGCACGGTGGGTGTGCGCGAGAGGGGCACAGGTGATGGAGGCGTAGGCGTAGGCGGGAGAGCCTCGGTCGGAGGAGGGCTGAGAGGGGCTGTCGATGTCGATGTCGATGTCGATGGGACGGCGGCTAGCGGGGGAGGGGACGAGGGCGGGACAGGCAGAGGGCGAACCATGTCTCCGTCTGGTGAAGAGGGGCGTTCGATGACCGTCTGATCTGCGGCTGTATTCGCGCCTTCGAGTTGGTGATGCTGATGCTGGGAGTCGACAGCCGGATTGGGGCTCAATGCTGTAGGTGCATTGCTGCCACCACCACCACCAAAACGGAACCCGCGCATGCGCTCGCGGTTGAGCGCCTCTGCCTCCAGAGGACTCGACGCAGCGCTCGGCAGTTTCTCTTCCCCATCATCTCTTTCCCCACCCTCAAGCTCTTCTTTCTCCTCTTCTTCCTCACTAATAACAACAGCCGAATCGAGCGAAAGCCGGGGGGCGACGACATCGCTGTTTTTAGCCTCCCACTCGCGCTTGATCAGGTCAGCTGCTGATACCGGGACTAGCCCCGTGCTCGGATCCGATGGGGCAACGATGGGGATGCGCATGTCCTGCTCCATCTCCTGCGTGCTGAGGTCGCGTGCGGGGAGGGGCGGGAGGAGGCCGCGCTCGCGCAGAGCGGCGGCGCGGCGCTCGGCGGTGAAGGCGTTTGGGGGCGCGGCGGGGGGTGGGGCGTGCGGTGTGTGCGCTTTGAATTTTGTCGTGAGCATGCGGATGATGGTGCGTGATTTGGAGCGGGGGCGCGCTGGGGTGGGGGAGGGCGCTGGTGGGAGTCTGTGGGGTATGAGTGCGTGTGAGTGGTGAACATGCGCAGGGGGTGGGGAAGGGGAAGACTGACTGTGGGGGCGGCATGGCCATGCTACGAGATTAATGAGTGATTGCCTCCACCAAAGCTAAGATCGCCACTCACTTGGAAAGCTCAGCGAGACGGGGGACGGTAGGGTCTGGAGCAGGGAACGCAGGACGGCCGCGACTGCCGAGAAAGGCAAGTGCGCCGCGGACCTTGAGCGAAGACGCTTTGAGGGAGGACGCCTTGACCGAGGGTGCAGGCGACGACGCTGACGCTGACGCGGACTGCGGGTGGACGTTGACGACGCGGAGAGAGAAGGAGGACTCGTCCATTCGGGAAATTATACCCCATAGTTTGTGCGCGTGTTTATATTCTGCGCTTCCCCCCTTGATCGGGTCTCTTCCAGAGTTCCATTATGATTTCTCATACACACACACCCTGTCTCTCTTCCGTAACCCCCTCCCTTCTATCCGTGATTCGCCCGCTGGCCTCATTCTAAATTTCCCTCGCGCGATGCATGGCTTGTTGTTCGTCATCGACGTGTCTTGCTTCTCCTCCTCTTTTCGTTGTCTTACAACCTACATTGTCTTCTTTATTTATTCACAACCCGTTTTCAAATAAAATCATCCATCACGGGTCGGGCCTTGCGCCTATGACCTGCTCGTTCCTCAACCCCCCCCCTCTCAAAATCATACCATAAATTCCAATTCCAATCCAGATGTCGAGGGGAGGGGTTAATGAACACTCCCGGGATTTGCTTTGACGCGAGCATATGCTTCCATCGAGGGGTGGTATCAACTTTCAAGGTAAGGTAAGGTAAGGTAAGGTACATACTGCACGCCGCCGGCCGGTATCGGTATACGCATACACCCATGGGCGCCTGATGCCAGCAGCGCGTATGTACCTTTGCCTCGCCTCGCGCGCGGCCGGCGGTCCTGTGCATCCGAGGCCCCTACCCGCTGTTTTCGTTATTGCTTTTGGGTTTTATTTGTGAGCTCTCAGCTCCATTTCCATCTCCATCTCCCTCTCCCTTTGGGGGTTGTTTGGCGTTCTGTATTTTTCATTTGGCGTTTTACGCTAATCTCAAAACCCATACTGTATCATACTGTATCACTTACTTTACTTACTTTACTTATAATTATCCTACGCTAATCCTATTAAACCACTATCTCTGATCTCCGAAATCTTGATGCAGCGGCGCGTATAGGATGGAGCCTCGCTGCGGAGCTAGCTTCGCGAACGTATGCGAGTTGACTGTGGCACCAGATCCGAACGTCAACAATCATCCCATCATCAACCGGAGATCCTCGTCTCGTCCCGTCAAACCCATCCCTCGCTCAATGCACCCACCTCACAAGTTACCTATAGCCATCCTCCGAAACCCGCGGTCTTCAAATCAAAGTATGTATCCACCTCTTGCGCGCATACCATGCCGTGTAGCCACGAAGTACCACTGCTGCCGCTTCTCGTCTCTTCTCGTCTCGCTTTGACTAAACGAATAAAACATACGCATCGACGCCCTTGATCAACGCGCTACAACTCATCTACTTCCTCGTAGCTCAGCGTCCATTCATCGACTCACGACAGCCCACGGTACCGGTGGGACGACACGTTGATATTAATATTGGAGTGGGTATGGGTATGCATGCGAACGACACCCTCAGTGGGCGCTAAACCTCTTCTAGGCTTCCAACAACAACAACAACAGCCGAGCGAGCGCGCACCCCGGCAGCACGGCGTCAACATCCAGCTATGCACCATCCGCGCTGGATACGCCTCCCACAGAGCAGGACAACCAACTAACCGCAGTTCAACTTCTTGATTCTTGAAGCTTCTCGTGGGGTCATGGGTCTCATGATTTAACCTGTTACCTCCACGGGTGCATAGGCGAGTGTATAGGCGGTGACGAGCGCTTCGTGCTTCTGTGTTTTATGTTTTATGTTTTATGTTTTATGTTTTGTCGGATTCTTCGCTTATTTTATGTTATTGTTTCTAGGGTTTCATACCATACATACCTACCACCAACAAGCGGTCTTCGCGTTATGTCCAGGCTCCCGGCCGGGTTTCATAGGCTCTCCTCGTCTTACTCCAAGTTTATTCTATCGACAAGGCTCCGCTGCTCTAAGTAGTAGGAATCACCGCAAACAGTTTGCGAAGGTGCTCCTCGGCTCAGAAGGTCAATGTTCAGCGTTTAGCGTTTAACCTCACATCTCGCTTTGTCTTTCAGTTTTCTTTGGGATGTCTGGACGCCTTGATTCGATTCTGTCTCGCATCGACTTTGTCTAGCTCAGGCTCGTCGTCTATACTATAGTACACGGTGACTTGACAATGTCGCCTGTAACTGTGATTTAAGAAAAAACTCTACCTGTGTAGCTATGGATTGCGGGTGGGTCGCGGTGGGTTTGGCTCTGACGCTCTAAGCTTTTGTTGTCCTTGAACTCTTGCCTGGAGACTTTTCGTGCTACTTATGACTATCCCTCTGCGGATTCTCTAAAGTCCCAAACGCAGCTGCCTTTAATTCACGTCAGCCTCGTACGTACGGACCCCCCTCATGTCATTCAGGTACTGTACGGGTACTTTGCCGTGGATCTCCGCTGGCTTTCTGCATCATCAGCATCATCGAATACGGCATACCGAGTGGCATTTATGACATACGTATTTCATACGACATATGCCACCATTCTCCATCTCACGGCGCTTTCTCCGTGAGTCTTGATTTGAATCATATCTTGGGCTCCGTAATACTAGGAGCTGGCTCTAAGGTGGTTAGATTATCCCGAAGCATCTAATTCACCGGAAACACTCACTCACTTATCAGGACGGGCTTCATGCTGAAAAAAAATCATCTATGCTCTTTTTCTTTTCCTGTGATTGTTAGCTACTTGACTTGGATCTACATTTGGGATTGGGGAGATAGAGCGACTTCTCCCTACGGACTTTAACACCCCTATGTCTCTCCGCACTCTCACTCTCTGGCATATCAGCATGGAGTCGAATCACCCCCCCTGACAAGCTCGTGAAGTCCGAAGCCCAAACATCGAACCTATCATGGTCTATTCTTGCATGCAGCTGCAAAACTCCTCGCTTTACTCCGATCCTCTGCCTTGTTCCCGTTCCCGTTCTTGGCTCAGACTTCTTTATCAGTACACCTCTGCTCTATTAGTGGCTGTAATACTGCAGTCTGGACTCGCTATCCACGGGATGGCACGCGACCTCTTGTGCCAATCAAGTGCCAGTATATTTGTAGCTACCTACCTTTGATTCCGAATTCCGAATTCCTAGAGGATGTTGTAAATCTGCAACAATGGTGGGCCCCGTGGTGTGGCACACCTCATTGCATCGGACATAAGCGTTGTGATTCTTCCAAGTTCTACTGGACAAGAGAGGATCATCGCTGTCAGTTGAAATCGACCTTTGACGATCAGACCACTAGCGGTGTACACGTACTCGAGTACTGTGCCATATCTAAAATAATCATACGTATACGTTCCACAGAAAAACATATTTGATATCCACCGAGTGCCAAGTTCGTTCGTCATCGTAGGAATTGACAGCGATTCGCTGTAAAAACTCAATCCAACTGCGCCTCCCTCCGGCCAACTTCAATTCATCCACTGTGGCATTGAGCTCCCCGGGGCCTGTACGATAAAGACCTCCTTTAAATACACGTTCTATGACAATTGACAATGACAGCAACGTTTGAACTTTAAAAACACAAGCAGTTCAAATTTTCGTCTCCTTAAGGTGCCTTCCCAATTTTAGTAGATGACGTGCGGAATGGTGTTCCTGCAACGGGGCTAGAAATAACACCGCCGCTCGAAAAAAAAAAACCGATGGGCCGTTGTGCGAGGCTACAGAAAAAGTAAGGTCATTCACATTCATTTGGACAATGTAATGAATCTCGGGTGATGATTGTTTTTTTAAAAGAGAGAGATGGATTAATATCGCGGTCCATCGCCGAACTAAGTACCGAGTGCATTGACTTAGCGTGGCCATCAGTAAATTGTGGAGGAAGCGATAATCATGTATAATCCCTTATAATGTGAATAAAACCGGTATAATGTAACATCATTGGTATCATCTGATCGAAAGATTACAGCTACCCATATAAGGACCTTATAGCGCCATCCAAAATTCGTCATTGGTATCAGTTTACTATAA